>JAILXH010278270.1:18464-31191 GCA_023558415.1 Piaractus mesopotamicus | reverse complement strand
ACACACACACACACACACACACACACACACACAGTAAATCCAATATATATCATCCTGCCACTTGCTAATAGAATTGCTCTCCACATAATGCAGGCAGAGTACTTCTGTGCAATGTAACATTCATCATACACAATCTGTCAGATATGGCTGTGATGTGAACAAGCATCAGTAAGCTGGAATTTTTTGAAACAGTGCCATGGTTGTTCAATCTATTAGCTCCTTGTTTAATAATAAAGCTTAGCATTTGAGAGTTCAGAGTCTTAAGATGTGAGAACTGACGCCCACATGTGCAGCGCTGCTCGTTCTTAATCTCCTGTAGGAAACATGAGCTCTTGCTCTGTGGAGAAAAAAAAAGAGCATGACTAGATAAGAGAAAAAAAGGCTCAGGATTCATCCCACTTCATTTTCTATTCATATGTAGTGCGTTGAGATTCTTGCATGACTGGTTATATTGAGTCTCTGTTGATTTGAAACAACTGCATTAGAGATTCTTGAATTTAATTTAAGAAATGATGCATGACAGTTTACTAATTATTATAGCTGTTTTTGTATTGTATGTCGAAAACTGGATATAATAACAGCGGTTGTTCTGGTTATTAATGAAGATAATATATAAAACAAAGAATGTCCTGGTCCATTTTCTTGCCACCCTGATTCAATTCTGACAATACCAACCAGTCCAATATCTGTATTTTCGTTAATAATACAGCAACACAATTCATGTAAGATATGCTTTCCTGCTAATACAAAAGTATGTGCAAAATTTCATCTGCCCGGGGAGCAAGTCAAGCAAATAAAAAAGCATTCAGAGAGAAATCAGTCAAAACCTGGTGAAGGACGTGTCTTCCAAAAATGTAAGTGAATTATCTACAATTGTCATCATATCATTAGTATAATGTTGATTTTGCATTTGAGACCTAAACCTCGAGTCTGGTCTTTTGCACCGCAGCCTTGGTTTAATTCCTGGTCAGGGCAGTTGTGGGCCGGAGCTTATGGCTGGAAGGTTGCCAGTTCAATCCCCTGAGCTAACAGGACATGACTGAAGTGCCCTTGAGCAAGGCACCTAACCTCCAACTTCTCCCTGGGTGCTGTGGATAGGGCAGCCCACCACTCTGGGCAAGTGCTCGCTGCCCACTAGTGTGTGTGCGTATGAGTATTTCACTGCACAGATAGGTTAAATGTGGAAGTCAAATTCCTCTGTGTGCAGGCACAATTGGTCAGCGGTTTTGGATTCTGAATGTTAATACTTAAAGATGTATGATATGGTCTGACAAGCTCCTGTGAAAGCTGACCCAACGCCTCTAATTTTAAATTACTGTTTCAATCTTTACACTGTGCACAGCAGCACACGGGCACCATATTTTAATGTGCTTTTTTCCTCTGACTAAGTAATCCTGCTTCTTTCAGTTTTAACAAAAATCTTACATAGTGAAGCTTTATTGGAGTTGTGAATATGCCGCAGTTTCACATTGCTATATCATATTATCTAACAGAAGTGTAGTAGACTGGTCCTTTCTCTTGATTTTCTATTTCTATTTCATGCTTCTATGTTTTTATGTTCTATGTTTAAACCAGAGAATGACACACTGCACTGCTGTCAGCAAAACTGAACAATAGTTTCATTTTTAGCCAGTTGAGACTCATGAGTGAAAAATGTGGCAGGAGTGTGTTTTGTGTGAGCTTCTCTTGGCATGTCCCTTGCAATAAATGTCAAAAAATAGATTTGAAGCATAATGGCCATGCATTTACGTTGTACCTGACATCATCTACCTGAAAGGCTGCTAGTTCAAACACAATAGAAACACTGGCATTGCAGAAATTGCAAGTTTTAATTTTTCACTTTAAAATAGTTTCACATTGGAGACATTTAGACTGCTTTGCTACCTTCTGGAAATGCGCCTCATTTCTGCAGGCTGTCGTTAATGTTTGTTCACGGCACCTCTACTACACTGGCATGAGTAGCAGAAAAAAGGAACATAGGATTGGAACTGGATCAAGCTTAATATAGCTGTAACCTGATCCATTAAAATATGCCAGCATCAGCCCTGATGGATTGGATCATGGGCATCACTGGTTATAACTGCTGTCTGACTTCTGTCACTATTTAAAAGGCTACAAGAGTCCTTCTCTAAAAGAACCTCCATGCAATCAGCAGTGTCCTGGCGTTTGCTGCCCGGCCTTACCAGTGCGATTGAAATTAACTGAGTTAGAAAGCTGAGAAAGGAGTAATCTCAGCAGATCGAACGCTGTGTCAGACTCTGATCTCTCTTTCAGCTAACGAGTGTGTGGGAGATCTCATGTTGTCCCCATAACGGTGCCCAGTTCCTTTTCTTGTTTTTCAGCTTTTCATGAGTGATGTTGACTGGATGGAGCATAAGCTAAGAAACTGACCCCTCCACTGAATCAGAATTCAAGCTCAACTGGGCATGAGAGATATATTACATGAGCTCAGAGTATTGCAAGGGTGTGTTGTATGAACGAAACTGGGGGGCGCTTAGGCGCTCATGGAACATTTATACCAGAAGCAAGTTCAGTGACCCCAGGTTAACCGTGTAGCCAGCCGCTGGTCAATTAGATAACCTAAGAGTTCATTTCATTAAGCATGTTTGGTAGTCCACTCTCTAATGAGGTTGTTGAGGGCCGTGGGCAAAAGTTCACACTGTCTACAGAATACTCATTGTGCTCACTGAACCAAGAACTTTCTGGGACACACCAACCAGTGAGATGGGATGCTGCATTTCCTTAGAAACCCTGGTATGATCTTGTTTGACGGATGTGTTGCACTGAATTAGCATTCATTAGATTCCATTGTTAGTGTTTGGGCTAGCTGAACAAACTGAAGTGATTAATACACAGCAGGAAAATATTATGTATGGGCTTCTCCAAGTGTAAACCTGCATTTACTCTTTAGATGCTTTTTCTCGCCGCATTCCATTGCAATTTCACTGCTTACCGCTTTTGGCCATTTCTATGTCGTCATAAGTTAGCTTGCTACCTCTCACTTGCAAGCTAGCAAGTAACCTACAAGCTCTGTATGATTTAAATCCTCACTTGTGAACTTTATTCCAACAAACATCTTCCCTCCAGATCACGGACAACAGTTATGTATCAACCCAGACACATTATCAACTAAAATTGTTATAGACTCAAAGAAATGAAAGAGAGCCATTGTTGCTCCTCTCTACTTTTGTTTGCCGATTGTGAGGTGACCAGTCCACCCATGCCTTATTGGCTAAACTCAATGCAGCGGCCACACTCATTTGCATAAATTTGCACAAAACTTTTTTGCCACTGCTTGAAATGAATAGGATGCGACGAGGTGGAGTTGCAAGTGGATGCACACTGTCAAAGCTCCAACTCACAACTTAGCTTAGCCTGAGTGCCGAGAGCCGAGACTGTTTTATTTGATGTCTGAAATGCAACACTATGGTCTGAGAATGTGCTAATATGTCCACTGTACCATTAGTGGCTTTTTGTAAGCATGAGCACAGCTCACCAGCTCTGATTCGGCAACAATGTCATCTATTCAAGGCACTAAATATGGTATTAACGTAGGACATCATATCATCCAACATGTTTAAAAGTTTAGTTATGTTTATCTATTGTAATCCTGATGTGTGATGCTATGATTAGCATGAAATAAATGCATGAATGAACAACGATTATTTAAAGCTGCAGTAAATACATTTTTACTGTCACTGGGGGGTTGTTACCGTGGGCACAGGCCTAGTTTTACATTTCTTATAGTGCAGATCATTTGAGAGGGCTCATTGTGAAACTTTACATTGTAAAGAGGTGGGTTGCCAGGTAGTAATAAATGAACTGTTTCTGAAAGGCTAATACCAAAAGCCCAGGTGGCCAGAGTTCACTGAGTCAACTCAGTACTCTGAAAATGATAAATGGCTTGCAATGGAATTAGCCTAACTGTAACACCCAAAGGGAACAACTTTTGGAAAAGTTTTTGTACTCAATGAGAAGAGGACAATTTTACTGAGACCGACCGCATCTGTTTCTGAAGGGCATTGTCAGTTGCCTTTCCATTATACATGGCGATTATGGCCATGACTGATTACAGTGTAAGTTAATTCCTGCTTTGCAAGGTAAAGGAAATTATGCATATGACATTGTTTAGACCTCTTCTGTTGTACTCACCTTTCTAACTTTTGACTGACTTACAATTTAAGTATATGGTTGTGCTAGATTAATCTCAGGGTGACTCATGGCTCTTGTTGATGTACTTAATATGCATCTTGTGGATTTATTCACTCTCCACACGTATTGGGAGCATGCTCTTAACTGCACTGAATAAAGGATTTGTGGCATACTCCCCTATAATATTTCATTTGTCATGTGTATGCAAATATGAAACAACTCAAAATATTTGTGATAGTGGTGTCTCACACACTAGAGCATACTGCATTATGGTGAATGAGTTGTACTCATTCGGCTGTTAGGAAGGTTAGTGTTTAAGCTCTACAATAGACAGTAGGACTTTAAAAGAGCATCTTACAGCATAAACATGAGCCTCTCTAAAAGCTCTACTGTTTTATGTAACTGTCAGTATGCACCTTTGGCAGGATTGTTCATATTGATTGGTTTCAGTCATAAAGACCACCAGATGTTCCAATGTTCCTTTCAGGTTGGCACAATAGGACCCAGTGGCATCAATAAGTCAATTTAATTATCATCACAGCCCAGCATAAACGCTTAAAGAAAAAGGGCAATAGCTGGTTTAATGGGCACCCGTGGGAAAGGCCTTGTCAAGGTGATGAAATATGTTTATGGTGTTTGTACTGTAGGAAACTGTAAGCCTCCAAGAATATGCATTGTTTTGTTTTTGGTTGTATGGAAGTGATTTGGACAGTAATATGTTAGTGGCTTAAGGCCGCATGCTGGCTACATGCCTGAATGCTTGTAAAGTTGTATGTGAAAGTTTGCACATGCTGATCAAATTAAGTTTTGTTGGTTTTCTAAGTGAAAAGAAGTTAATACTGGAAAAAATAAAACATAAAGAGGCAGATAAACTGAAGTTTTGCATCATCACAATTTTATTTTGCTGTTAAAAGTAGCTGTTACCATGTACTAACAAGGACACAAAGTGTCATTAATGCAAAGCACCTGCATGAAGTACCCCAAGGGTCGTAGAAAGCCGGCACTTCTTGCATGTCCACAATGCTCAATAGAAGCCATGTCAGCTAGCGCAAGGTTGTTTTCACCAGTAGTCACTAGAGTGCCAGTAGTTCTCCATGTGGACAATCTTGTAAAACATGATTGAGTGAGTGAGTGAGTCAGTCAGTCAGTCAGTCAGTAACAGTGAGTCAGTCAGTGAGTTAGTCAGTCAATCAGTGAGTCAGTCACAGTCAGTGAGTCAGTCAGTCAATCAATCAGTGAACCAGTCACAGTCAGCAAGTCAGTCAGTCAGTCAGTCAGTCAGTCAATCAATCAGTGAGTCAGTCAGTCAATGAATGAGTCAGTCAGTGAGTTGGTCACAGTCAGTGAGTCAGTCAGTCAATCAGTCAGTGAGCCAGTCACAGTCAGCAAGTCAGTCAGTCAGTCAGTCAGTCAGTCAGTCAGTCAATCAATCAGTGAGTCAGTCAGTCAATGAATGAGTCAGTCAGTGAGTTGGTCACAGTCAGTCAGTCAGTCAATCAGTCAGGAAGTCAGTCAGTGAAGAGTCAGTGAGTGAGTGAGCCAGTAAGTCAGTCACAAGCCAGGTCCATGAGGTGTTTCACATCTAAAAAAGGATTGTAATTAAATGACAGGGGCAGTCGCTGCTCTTTTGCACTTTGAGCAGCGAGGCATCTTTTAAAAAAACAAGCTGACTGTGGCAAGATCCGATAAATCTGTTCAGCGAATCAGCGTGCAGTATTCGGGTCAGGTGATGCAACACTGCTGCAAACTGTTTTAGGCAGAATCTTAAATGGCTCCCTTCTCCCTACAAAGTGCAGTATGTAAGTCTTAAATAATGGCTACTGCATCCAAACAGTGCACAGTGTGTCTAACAAAGGACCATTGTGGATTCAGCAATGTGCGTGCAATTCATACTGGACATAAAGTGCAATATTTGGGTGTAAAAGCCAAAATTTCATAACTCATATAGGGCACTATATAGGGAGCAGTGAGCCATTTGATATTTAGCCTTAAGATTTTCTGAGATATGATTTTACAGATGTTTAATGTTGCCTATTAATGGACTGTGTTTGTTGCAGTTTTCAGCACTTTACATACTTGTTTATGTTCAAAATGTTGAATACTTTAAAGAAAACACCAATTTTTCAATAATAGTCTAATTTTGTAAGTTACTTGTATTTTGTTAAGTTATTTTTGCTTAATCAAAACTGCAGTTTGATTGATATTCCTGGAATGCACAATAAAAATAAACATGATTTATGAAAATTCATTAAAATGGAGATATCTGTTTGTGCAAATGAACTCTTCAAATACTGACTGTGTGCTGTTTAACGCCTGTGTGTTATTTTTGGCACTAATGCGGCTGCTATTGTTGTTGCTGAGAGACAAAAAACAGAGTTTCTCAGACATATTTATTTATTTTCAATTTTGACAAAACAAAAAATTGTCAACACCTGCCATCTCATATTATCCATAATTTGATGAAGGCAGTAAAAAAGTGAAACAACAATGCTTTAAACTGGTATTTCCTAAAGCTGTGGGTATATTTTACACTCATTTAAGTCTTAAGGGCAGCTTTTGTCTTAATATTGATTTGACAGCTTTTTTTTCCAAAACTATTGTCAAATCCTTTGGCTCTGCATATACTGCATTACTAAAGCTACTCTTTACTTTGTTTGCTTTGAGACATCTGTTACAGAAATGCCGCAGACATTGTTTGGTGTACTGCACAGAAGCAAGTGGACACACTCATCACAAGTTCAAATGATACAGTTTCCAGTCGAGCAGGATGCGCTCAGTGAAATTAAACAGGGACGAATATCACACGAATTCTAAATGCACTTGGCACAGAACTCAAGTTTTCCTATTTTCTCCAAGTAATGACACAAGTCATTATTTTGACCTACAAAATAAAAATCAGAAAAATCAGAGGAACATAAAAATAAGTCATTATTTCAAACTAATGAGCTACAATTTGAACGAGAATCAGAGGACAAACAAATCTTTTTGGCTGCGTCCAACCATGCACTTTTACACTTGACATATCGAGCTAATGAATGTGCTCAAAATTGTGGTGCACTACTGCTGTAGTATGCATTGTTTTCTCCTGCCTATTGGAACAGTCTTACATATAAAGAGCACATGGGTCAAACATGTACTGTAGCCACACCCACAGACACAAATTGTTAGTAGATTGCCAGTAATTAGCGTGACTTATAGTAAATCTGGGCCAAAATGTGTGTGCATAATTTTGGACATGCTTTCAGTTCTTTTTTTTTTTTAAATCTCAGAGCTTATTTGACTCATTTGGCCTTAGGCCTTAATCCATGTCAGGCATCACAATTCCAGAGCTTATTAAATTTTGTGACCCTTTAAAAAGTCTCAAGATGCTGTGCTTACTCACTGAGCTATACTCACATCATGCAGCTGACTTGAGGATCTTGAACTGAGGATAATGAATTCTTACAACATAAGAGTAGACTAAAAAAATCTGAACAAGTTATGCTTGCAGTTTACCCTGTCTTTAATTCCTTTGTGAAATGGAAGTTAAGGAGAACTGTTGAGGTCAAGATGTAATTTGGAAGATCAAGAACATTTTGTGACAGAACTGCTCACAAACTGGTGAGAAATGCAAAGCAAAACCCCCACATGAATGCCAAAGAAACTACAGGAAGATTTGGCTGGCACTTGAATAGTAATGCACTGGTCCACTGTGCAGTGTTAATGAAAAAAAACATCATCTAGATAGAAGGGTCATCAGAAGTTACCCTTAACTGTGATCTCATCACAAAAGTCAATGTCTGAAGTATGCAACATAACACCTAAATAAAGGCATTTTGGAGTCAAGTTCTGTGATTTGATGAAACAAAGGTATGTTTGAAGAAAAAGGAGAAGCATTTCAAGAAAATAGCACCTTGATCCGTTCTGGATTGTATCCTGATATGATTTTTGGTCACAGGCAATTATACTTAGTGCTCAGATTCGTCTCTGATTGGCCGGACTGAAATCCGATTGCTGTGTGGGACAGAATATGCAATTGTGTTTATCTGTTTCACCTCTTGGTTCAGCCCCACATAAAATGTGTAATTTGACCAGGAGGGTATGCATACTTTTGCAAACAACTGTAATCCTCAACAGTCAATTCAGTCATAGAAAATGTATGTAGGGTGTCATACAGACAGGAGATGTTTATGGACACTGGTGTGAGTGGCTCAAGCTAAATCATCTGAAGGATGATAAATGTAAGACCCGACTTAGCCATTAGTCATTTTGCTTGTGGCAATATTACATCACATAGAAAGAACAGACCAGATAAGAAGTGACACAATGAGCAATGAAGAAAGAAGGCAGGGCAATGAAGCTTTAGGACATTTACATTGTTCAGCATTGCTCATAGGTCACATTTTTTTTTTCTCAGTCTGAATTCAATTACTGTTACATTAGCCATCCAGATAAACTTGTTTTTAACTGTGTAAACACAATTTTACAAAACATGGTGATAAGCTTTAAGCTTAGTTTTACTGTTAGAACATTCTGACTCTGGCAGTAAAGATATTCTCAACATTATCATACTTTTGGGACTGAATAAAATCCGCTCCCCTAAAACATAATGATTAATTTAGCCCATAAACATCCGTTTTTATGCACAGTGATATAGAGGTGGGCAACATAGCGAAATGTAATATCACGATAATTCAGGACGTTTTTTTACAATGGATGATTTGTCACGATATTGATAGGTTAAGTTAAAACAGATAAGTTAAAAAAGACAAAGTAGTGCCACATTTTAAAAATACTATCAAAAATGATGAATCCAGTTACTTGTATTGAACATTTCACACACAGTGCAGCACTTTATCCAATTAAACAGGTCTAATTATGCTCTCTTTTTAGTCAAACATGCAGTTGGGAAGTGATTTTTAAGTTCTGGTGATGTCCATGATATCCTCAGAAAAGCATATTGTGCTGTAATTTATCATGATAGCAATAAATATTGTCATATTGCAAAACTTCACAGTGATATATGTTTCAGCCTGGCTTATTCTGTAAATAATGCGTGCACGAGTGTCATCCAGAATTATTGCCACCAAAACAAAAACCAAAAAAAAAAAAATTGTATTTAGAAAATAAGGGAGAAAGTAGTGGGCAGTATACCAGTACATATATGAGTTTTGTTATAACCTTTATGCTGGTAAGCATAAATAACTTAACATACAAACCACACTAACGTTACCCCATTTACCCAAGTGGCTGAGTCAGGAGTGTTTCAGTCACATTTCAAATGAAAACAGAAACGCAGAAGATTCTCAATCACCTCTTGCTATCTAGTCAGTATCATCTAAAGTCGTGTGCTTTGTTTTTGAGGCAGTGGACATAAAAGAATGGCCGGTCTTTTAAGTTTAGCTTTGTCCTAACATGGACATCAGACCAACTACCGCGCCTCCTCTTGTACCACCTGAGAAGCTGCCTGATTTGATCAGCTGCAAAGGCTGTCAGCTGGTACTGACAGCATGAATGACATGATGTTTTCCGGCTGGAAGTACAAGTGTATGGGATGCATGAGACAAATGATTTGAGAAATTCAAGCTCAAATTTGCTTCCCTTACCACCAAATGGTGCAACAGTTACGTTCAGATGCCTAGCCAGGAGCCAGAATGTACTGCTGTTAAGGTGGATTGGAAAATTGAAATGAAATGAAGCCAACTTCAGTTTTGTGGAAAACGTGAAACAACTATTTTTGCGAGGCCTGTGGGTCTAGAGTTAGGAAGCAATATTGGCGTATGTTCATTAATATATTGTCCAGTTTTGTTTTCACTATTTTGCACAAAAACCCAGGCTAAAAGTGGGTCATGGTTGGATCTTTCAACAGAATCCAAAGCATGCCTACAAATCCACACAAACATAGTTCACTTACCACAGAAACACGTTCTAGTGGCTATCCCAGCCTGCTGGGCAAGCAAAGGGTTTTCAAAGAAGGCAGAGTATAAATAAATGTGTTTTTTGAGAAGAAATGTTACATTTTTTATGGATTTGTTTTCCAGTGAAAAATGTTACCTCACTGAAAGGTTGTATTCCTCAAATATTTACCATGTCAGATCAAGCTGCTAAACAGAAAAGTCATTTTTCAGTGCCTTTTTTGCTCATAGGTGCCAATTTACTGTATATAGTAATATAGACTGTATACCTGCCTAACTGACCAAATCTTTGATTAATGGGAAGCTGACCTGAAGGTCCTTCTTTTGGGGTGAGTGAAGAAGGCAGCTCACGAATGAAACATATAAGAAGTCATTTCAGAAGGTCCAGTGGGAGCTGATTTGAATTAGGTCAGTAACGGCGGTACCTGAAATCTGTCACGGACTGTCACATCAAGGCCTTAATGCAATCTTACTTCTCTGGCTCGGTGAAAAGAACAGGTTCTTTTGATTCCTCGGGGGTTTAAGGAGGAATCATAACTGATATGTGACTTTGAATGAAACAAGTGAGCAAATGAAACATGAATAAATAATTTTTTTCCACAGGCTTTGAGGGGTGTACAGAGAAGGAGGGAGCAGATCAGACGAATTGTCAGTGATTAGTTTGTCGAGTGAAGAAGTTGAAATGGAGATAAATTGCGCTCATTTTCTTCACTTGCTCAATGTGTTCTTCTTCCTTGACCCCAGTGTCACAGTTGTACAAATCTCTCCTCCAAGAGGACTGATGGGATTTCCTCCCACATTTCGAAGGCAGTTTATTCAAGACTCCCTTTGTGAGGCCCTAATGTCAGCACCGTGTCCTTCACAACGGAGTTCATTTTTTCTGGGAATTTGACTTGTCAGAAGAATTAGGTAGATAATTATTTGGTTTCAGGATTAATATTTTCTTTGTAATGAAACTTGGATTACTGACAATTTCAGCCCCTGTGGCAAACATGCTTTCTGTAATGAGGCTTTTATTACACCCCATTATATTCATTTTACCTGCAGCAATACTTATTAAAACATGATATTCTTGTTCATTGAACCATTTTTTTTAGAAATACAGACAAACTTAATTCACTTTCACACTTAAAAAAATAAGCCAACAGCATCAGGTTGTAGGTCTTGGCCTCAAAGACAATTTTGCTCATTCATGCTATTACTAGGGATGTGCACAGGTACTCCAGTGCTCGGTTATCATTCAAGCTGCCAGTATCTGAAAAATCACTATTTGAGTACTTGTAATGTGTCATTGCAGGAAGACCAAGAAAATATACAGACTAACTGTTCAGTGAAACACAACAGTGAAACTATATTTCTCTGACAAGATACATATTGGCACATTGAACAAGACTCTAACTCCAAAACTATTTAAACCTTTTAATCATATTCATTGCTTCACCTGCTTTTCCCCTTTTCTGTATTTTAATGTTTTATATTAATGGTAAAACCTCATTTTTTTCTTGCCACTGTTGCCGTTGGCTTGCTCATGGGGGCTTGGACCTGGATTAGTATCCAACATGATACTAGTTAGCACTGTTAGCTCATTAGAAAAAAAGAGTGCAGTTACCAAAAGAGATAAGCCTACAACCCTTCATTTTTGCTCAGTTTTTTTCTAGTCTTTGTTGTCAACAGGATATCCATTCATGAGCTCTTATGAATATTAAAATGGTTCAGAATGCACATCCCTAGCTAATACACTGCCTTGCCTTTAATTTCAGCATAGTTAGTTTTACAGACATCAGGCCTGTACAAAAAGCCTTGTATGAAACAGTGGACATCCTCAAACCACAGCTTCAGGTTTCAGACGAAACATTCAGGTCTTACCTGAATCACACAAGTTAAAGTCATGTCTCAGCTCTTGTTCATCAGGTGAAATGGCTTTAAAGAAGACGACATTAGGCTTAGCTAAGTGGCCTCAGAAGGTTAAGTTTGTGTGACACTCACAAATGCGTTGTTTCATATTAGATCCATTACAGTTTTGTGGGCCATATTAAAGATGAAAATACAGTGCAACCATAATTTTTACTGAACTTTGCTTTTATGTTCTTTTATTTCACAAAGATCAACACCGCCTTCAAATCCTCCTCAGAAGTTCACACTTATGACTTCAGAGGTCGTAAATATGACGTGACGTGTTCAAGCAATTTTGCTCAGAAACAAGATGAATGCGGTAGGAACAGTACTTTTTCGTTTGTTTTTCTGTCATTAAAGAGGGTGAGTTTATCTTAAGTTACTGTGAGAAAAAACAAAGAGCAGAAGATGTGCATCAGATGAGTAATGTTTTTATGCAGTTAGAAGCATCACCTCCACGCATCGCAGTTATATTTGGTCCGTTAACTAAGCTATTGTTAGCTTAGCCAAAATGCTACACTCCAAAAACACCACAGAAAAGGTTGATTGGTCTTCTGTCACTCCAACAGCAGTCATTCATCTGTTTCAGACATTAGTTTTTATCACCTACGCTTGTTTTAGTAGAGCCCCAGTTAGTCAGAAACGAACTTGTGCTGTGGTGTGTGGCATTATTTGGGTCTGTAGCTTGCTTGCTAAGCTAACATTAAGTTAGCTACACAGCTAAATGAATTTCTTAATTTCACCTTTCTGTCCCTTCAACAGTAGTTGCTGTACTTCATCCACTCAGG
>JAILXH010278201.1:1047-11216 GCA_023558415.1 Piaractus mesopotamicus | reverse complement strand
AAAAAAAAAAAAACATATACTACATTCATTTGCTATCAGTGGTGCACTTCAAAGCATCTTGCAGTTATTTCAATCAGGAACAAAAATGTATTTGAAATTGTCTCAATAACATGCCATCGTATGTGCACATGTTAAGGCATTGTCTTAATTGTTTTCTTATAACAATTACTAATACAATTTCCCCCTTCTTTGCATGTATAATCAGATACTCTGGATGAGATAGCAGGAACTGGTTATTGTTTCTTTTGTTTACCACCACATCTTGTGTGATGGAACACATATTAAATGAGAACTGAATTAAAATATAATTAATTACTTGTGCTATGGGAATCTGGAGTTAATTATAGTTCGTTTAATAATCTTTGACTTTGTTTACATTGAAACAGGAGGCAAATCCTCTGAGTATACTAACAGGCTAATTGTCACTGAGAAAAATCATCACAAAGATTTTGTCTTACATTTGTTAGAACCGATTGTATAAATTTATTCACATGATTCATGGGGAAAACAATCATGTTCTATGATTCTTTTTAATATTACTTTTTTAGTTCAACCTTTGACAGTGACAGTAAGGTTTGTGTCTCTTTTCCAAGTGAATTCTGAAGAAGATGCTCTGATCAATTGGCCAGGAGTGTTAATGAGTGTAATTACATGCACTTAGTAATCCGACAACTGCAGAAAGTCTAAATTTGTAAGTATTTGTCAGTTCAATGCATTTACGTTTACATGCACCTGGATAATCAGGTAATAGAAAATTCTAAGTCTACATGAATCAGACAATAATCACTTTTTTGCTTTGCAACCAGCCAACAAACTCACAGAAGAAGACATGGCATAAACATAACATAAAACTGATCATCATGCCTCAGCTTTTAAAATTTTTTAACAATGATTCAGTTTAGTGAAACGTGAATATACGTCATCAAGAAGATGAAGAATATTTAAATCCTTTATTTTGTCAAGCATTGGGGCATTCATGGGCTGGAGGTTAGGGAACCAGCCTTGTGACTGGAAGGTCGCCGGTTTGATCCCCTGAGCCAACAGTACGTGACAAGATACTTTGAGCAAGGCACCTTACCCCAAACTACTCACCAGGCATCATGAATACATGCCCTAGTGTGCACTGCATGGATGGGTTAAAATGCGGAGTTGAAATTTAACTGCAGAAATATGATAATGATTGAATTATTATTAAGTGCATGTAAATCAACTGACTGATGAGTTGACAAAAAAATAAATTTACTCTGTGTTTTCCTCCTTAAATATTTAAATCAAAAGCTTGAATTTTACAACTGCCATTATCATAAAGCAGCTTTACAGAAATTCGGGTTCAGAGCCGAATGAGCAAGCCAACGGAACCAATGGCAAGAAAAATCTCCCTGAGACCAAAAGGAAGAAACTTTGAGGAATCAGTATTCAAAAGGAGAACCCTACAAAACAATAAGAATAATGAAAAAAGTCAATCAGGAAATGGCTAACAAAAATACAATGGAAAAGAAACAAACTATAAAAGAAACAAAGTGAGTTTAAACAAAAGACAGATGTGTTTAGATTAACCAATGTGTATCAGAGTGTATCTCAAAAGAATGAGAATTAAATCCACAGTCGTCATGAGGACATGTTTGTATGAACAATTATGCAGATAGGCTTGCTTATGTGATTTCTGACACTGCAGGATTCTCATACATTGCATAGCTACAATAGTGATACCAGCCACATTGCCTGCATTTTGTCTGGCCTTTGGTCCATTTTTATAGACGACTGTATGTCATACAGCACCAGAAACCACATGAGCAAATCTGTTTCGGATTACTTAATGGGCCCATGTCCTACATTTTTCTTGAATTTTATTTTTTCCCTTGAAGGGCCACTCATAATATTAGTGTGGCTTTATTAACCAAAAACAGACTCATTTTTATATGACCATTTGCCAACCTCTCATTGTCACTTAGAATTAAACAGGCTGTTTCTGTTACTGTAGAATAAAGATGAATGTCTGCATACTGTTAAAACAAAGCTCCCTCATTCATTGTAGCAATGTTTCAACAACTAAAAACCCATGTGAAAACAACAAGTATATATAGGGGCCAGGTAGTGACATCACAGAATTACCTGCCCACCAACAGTCACATGGCTGAAAACATAGTAATCATTACAATGCCATAATTCAATCAATTACACAAAACAGTCACATCTAATACAATTTATACCTAGTGATGTATATCATATAGAAGTTATTAAAATTTTAATCACTGGCAATAAACTGAGCCATTTAAATAAAAAAGCTTTTATAAAAATGAATTAAGATTAAGTTCTTATTCCGTTTTTGTTACTTAGCCATTAAGACTGGTCTGCATAAAGGAACTCTGTCCTGATTGGCTGTGCCTTGATCAAAAAGCAATCTGAAACACCCCTTATAACTTCAGTATGAATGGGTTGGGCTAAACTGCTGTAGGTTGAATAGGTGGATATATGTAAATGTGCTGTTTTTCTAACATCACTGAAGCAATGATATCAAAACAGTCTGTTTTTGAAGCTTAGTTGGCATATATGGACTGTATTAAACTGGAAACATTTTGAAATTTTAGCAATGTTTATATCAAACTCCTTCATTTGACAAAAGTGGGGAAAACACAGTTTTTCATGATATGGGCAATTTGGTGATTTAGGCATTCAGTTTGCGTGATGCTAACCTGGTTAAGTTTACATGATGGTAACTTGGTGCCTGTAAGCTTCTCTTATTTGTTAGCTACCTTGGCCTTGAAGCAATGATACAAAAACTTCAGACACTAAACATGTTTTGACTGACGGATGACATTTGAGGTAAGGGAAAAATAGTGTTGATTTAATTTTTGGTCGAATCATCGCTTTAACATACAAAAACTCCTAAATCTTGACACAGCCCAAAATCTATAGGTTCCCAGAAGGAGCCCAGATTTGTAATATATCTTCTCTATTGCAAGCAGGTGCATCGCTGTTGGAAGAATGTCAGAGAACAGTACTTATTGCACTCACTCTGAACAGATCCCCTTTTTTCCTGCCTCAGGCTTGGTTTAGAACTGGAAGCAGTTAAGAACTAGAGTTTTCCATCTTAATTCTGCTGCTAATAAGTGCATTAATTTGCTGAGGCCCTTGAAGGTAAACGTCCTTTTTGCATGGAAAAATACTGACCAGGAATCATTAGCGGACGCCATCAAGGATTAATAGCGTTCCAGCACATTACATTGCTGTCCCATGTGCCATTACCTACTAGCAGCCACGTTTACAGGACCCTCGTTGCTATAGCACAGTTCACCACCATGACAGTGAATATAAAACGCATAAAATGAAGGCATGAGCAGTATAATGAAAAAAAAACAAAAAAAAAAAACAAGCTGCGCTTTGCCAAACTGCCATAGATGGCACTGTTGCACTGCTGCTATTCTGACCGGAACAGAGATGCAGTCACAGATGCAGACCCTGGTTAGGATAGCTGATAGGCTTGGTGAAATCCTCTTCCTCCAACTCATATGCATGAACTCTTTTGTGCTCGCGTGCTGTAAGGAGAAGTGCTTTGTCAGGGTAAAGGGAGGATTTAGCAGTGATGTTTAGCTGTTTAATACTCAAGGGTACAATTATCTGTGTAATTCCTGATTCCTTAGTTGCTTTTCTTCAACTGTTCTCCTATAAATAGTCAAAGAGTTGGATGTGGTTTTGCACCAGCAACGTTTCTTGGTACTGGCGGTCTGCTAGCTGGTACTTCGTCTTCATTTCCTTTCGAGTGAGGTGGACTGGGTCCCGTTTCGGCTGCTAGTTTGCTGTGAATTATACATAGAAATAGGAAGCGTCACTCACCCTGACAAGCCTATTTTCTGCCTTGTCATTCTGAACAGGGGGAGTTAAGCACGGTTATAGCAATGCCTTCATTACATAACATCTGCTGAGCTTAAGATAGGAATTTGAATTGCATATCTCATGTGCTAGCTTAGTCTGGTAGTGTTTTTAATGTGAGCAAAGATTTATATATATATATATTTTTTTTTTTTCCTCTCACATCTTTTCCTAGACTCTAAGGTGGTCCTCATTGACAAATACTTTGTCAGAATCATTACAGTCTTTGGCCTGAAGGAAGAATGTGTGTTGTTTGCCATATATCATCTTAACTTTCAAAGGCTAGACCTTTTCTGAGGGAAAATACACAAAGAAAATCCTTGTAGGTTGCAATTACAATATTCCACTTAGCCATTATTCACATTATCATTAGGTTGGTACCATAAATATTGAATATTTGACCATGCATACTGTACTCACAGCTGCAAATGTTCTACGATATCTTTAAAACCAGCTCAGAATTAAGGGTGAATGGTGTTAGTTGGCACAGGGGTCATTTGGGACAGTATTAACTTTTAGGTCTGTAGGGGGAGCCCTCACAAGAATGTGACATAAAAAAGATTACCCAACAAACGATTGTCCAACATTTGTCCGTCCAGCTCAGATTTTTTCTTTTTCTTCATTAATTCTTTCTTGCTTCAAAATTACAGCCTTACAGCATTGTGCCAACTGTCCCCAAAACATGTGCCAACCAGTCCTATGGTGGGGCTGGTGAGCACAAGTGCTCAGCATGAATTTAGTCATGAACACAATTCCAGGAAATATTTTTGGACTATGAACGTTTTTGTTTTTTCATCTAAGATGTTTAGCTTTCATTTGCTGCTAGTTAGGTTATCCTAATGTATGGTATGATTGGGACATGTGACTGTAAAAAGTTATTAAATATTTTAACTTAATAAAGTAAGTAAACTGGTTGCCTTAAGATTTTGAGTTCACTAAACTTTAAATAAGCAACCCTTACAAGGGTTGAATGTTGACCCACACTCAAAATAGCTGAATCATAAGGCTGCAGCTTAACATTAACTAACTATAAGAAGTTCAATGAACTTAAAATATTAAGGCAACCAGGGTACATACTTTTTTCAGATAATGTTTTATGATAGAGAGTAAAAATTTTGCAAACCCACCCCGCTCTCCCCTACTCGTTTGGCATTACTGAACTGCAACAATATTGCCTCACCAATTCCTAACAGTGAACTGTCTCAGTTGAAAAGACAACTGCAGCTTTAAATGTTCTTTGACTGAGTAAACACAGCATTTATCTGCTAATATGCTTCTAGACGTTTTGATGGAACAACTCGTTTTGTTCTCTGCATCATTTATAGAGACAGCTTTTATCTAAGCAACCACAGCCAGCTTCTCAGTATCAGCTATTCATGCTTGTGGAGAGAAGGTGTGATGATAATGCCCTTTTAAATGTGGTATTTGGGGAGAAAATATGATGATGATGGGGTCGTCTGCTGCATTACTGGAATTTCACCACCAAAATGGAGGCGTCTCACTGATGAAATAAAAAAGGGCCTGGGATGTAATTGGAGAGTGTGGATAAAAAAGGCAGGGTGATAATGTGCAGCGCTGTGATAATGCTTATCTACACAGAGGTAAAATCATAACCTCCGTAATGTTCCAGTCATGAATCCGGACACACTGAGATGAATGTGGGGCTGGAGAGAGGGATACACGTGCTCACAGAGGATAGACCAGCGCATCAAGTATGTTCAACAATGCACAATACCTCTGAAAAGTATAAGAAAAGCAAACTTCTCCAGTAGTTTCATACTTATAGGCTCCATGATGGATTTTCTCCATGAGATCAAGCCAGATGAAACAAAATCTCAGGTATTACCAGCACAGCAAGTCTAATTGCTTCATTTTTTTTGACCACCTGTTGCTTTGAAAGACAGCTCAGCCTAGCACTCACCCTAATGACCCAGTGAGGGTGGCCACTTCACATACATTAGTTCCACTCCTATGGTCCATTCCCATCAGCTCCTCTGCAATGTACACTAATAATCATCCAAGAGTAAAAGAGTTCTGAGCTGTCTACAAACATAACTGGTTATTTCAGATGTGTAAAGCTGTATTCCACAAAATTAAATGAGTTTCCCTCACTGGTTTAGGCAGTTGCAAAGTGATGTAACACCTTGTCATTTAGTTGAAGTGGATTTTTGTTGAGCTTGTTAATTTAAAGCCTAAATACAAAACCCCTTTACAGCACAGCTGACATACAGTTTAAACATGACACTAACTGAGCCTTAAATTCAAACTAATGACAAAGAAAAACCTTTGTGCTCGGCCCTCAAATCTTTTGGGGCAAGTGTTGGACAGGCTTTTCAGAACGTTGGCAAAAATCTCTTTCAACCTAATGAGAAATTTTAACGCACAAATTTAAAAGTGTTATTAATTTCAAATGATTTTTATTTTGTATGTGTGTGAAAGGTCATTCGGTTAAGGTCATCCAACCGATTGTTTTGCATAATTCAATACTTGCACTGTCAACAAAGTGATTTAAAGTGGTTTAATGTGAAATGGTTAATTGTGGATTTTCTTTACAGTGGTGGTGATTAGAACCAGGGGATGAGATGTCTACAGCACAAATATAGTCACTTTTTTGTTTACTGTTTTCATATGTAATGTTGGCAATAGTAAAATAGTGGTTAAATGCTATAACGCTTTGCATGTAACTCTTTACCAAGGACAGAGGAGGGGAGCTCCAGTCTTGGAAGGTCAAATTCCTGTACAGTTTGTTGATTTTCCTTCTCAAATGTTCCTTATTCAACTCATCAGTTGCCAGGTTTAGTTGGCATTTTAGTGCAGGAAAAACACCAAACTGTGCTGGACTCCAGCCCACAGTTCCCCACTCATTGCCACGGATGTATTTGAAAAAATACATTTTAGGCCAAAACCTTGTCTAAAAGCTATTGTAACACAATGTCTGAGGCTTCAGGCAGCATACTCATAATCATTTCTCGTAATAGCTTTCTGTGAGGGAGCTTCAGATGTCTGGTTCCTGTCAACAATTCTGACTCGATAGGTTGACATGGATTGGTCAGTTAGCACATGTTAACAGAAAGCACTAATCACCTAAACACACGTCATCATTGGTTAGTGTACACGCAGTGTCTATCTAATCAGAAGAACAACAAAAGCACTGTATTGGAAAAACCCTGAAAATGTTATGGGTATTTTTGTATTGCTTTTCTTTCGATGTCCAACATGTGGAATGGGCATTTATGGCAGTTAGATGGAGTTCAGATTTTTTGGAGTGGGTGCAGTAGTTCAGTGCAGTTAGATATAGCGTGTGGTGAAGTGATAGATATTGGATTGATTTTGGTCTGACCACTCTGAGAGCACTCATGCACACTCATGCTCGCTTTGGGACTTTGGATGGATGCCACTGTTCTGCTGCTGCTGGTAATCAGTGGCTCTACAGTGTGCTGGCCACAGGGCTTGTTCACTTCCCTTTCCCCCGCTCAGGACAGGGGTGTATGTGTGATTAGAGGGAAAGTTGTATGGAAAGAGAGATCAGTGGGGCCTGCTGGTTTGAAAGCTCCTCTCTCTCCTTCTGCGAGTGCTGCGTAGGCCTCATTAAGGCTGGGGAAATCTCCTGCAGAAACTAGAAAACCAAGCCTCCATCCAAGTGACAAAAGGCCTGAGAGGCATCAGAGGAATTTGTGCAGCTTCACTAGGGCCAGCAATACAACAGGCAACATCAGCTGAGAGGAAAGAAGGCGAAGGCTTTTTTTTTCTCCTGTAAGGGTTGTTCTGACAATGGAGGGTTCAAACTCTGTTACAAATGGATCCTTGAGGCGCTGAGGTCTTCCACCGGAGCATGAAGCTCCAGCTACTCTAACGAGCAGATTCCTGCTAATGCCACTGCCATTTTTCAAAGGGTGATGAGAGGGAGGAGTCGCTTGACTTTCAGAATCATTGTTAAGTTCATATATTCTATCTAAAACATGCTGATTTGTTAATAGATGAACTGCATTAGAGATTGTTCAACCCTTATAACTTTCAACTGATGCTGTATTTGTGTTTGTAAGTGAAAGAGAAGATTTGATCATGACTAGGATTTGATGAAAAGTTACTGTTGTATCTACAGTCTTGGTTTACAAAAAGAAAAGCCATCCGTTCTTGTCATTGCTTGACACTGAAACATACAGAAAAAAGTGAAGAGCTGAAGATTCCACTCAATACAGAATGTAAACTGAATTTCAGCGTAATTAATTGTGTAACTATGTCAGTTCATAATTACATTTTAATAATAAAGCAGAGTTTTCTCTTTATTAACAGCTTGTTCACTACTGAGCTCATGTCTACTTACAGCTCTTGGCTCTTGACTGATTTTCAGTTCTTCCTGCTCTACACACTTATCCCACCTTCACAATCAGAGACCTGAGCAGAACAACCCCATGCATAAATGCTGAAGAACAAATAACCTAAAACTAACACATAAAACATTTCTAGAACATGCTACAAAATGTTGTGTCCATGCTTTGCCTTTTTCATAGCTTCCACTCTTCCCATTGCTTTCAGTTTTTCAAAGTTCAGTCTTAGAAGTTGGTAACATTTTCTGTTTCTCACAATGCATATAATTCCAAACACATTCATGGTTGCTGCGGTCTGGGCTCAGTGGAAGGATGGACAGAAGCATCTGTAGATTTTTAAGATCTGCAGTAAGAGTAGAGCTTAATTTTCTCCTCTCTCTCAAAAATGAATGCTTCTCTGACAGTTTTGTGATACTTTTGGTGGTCTACCAATCTTTCACTGTTGTCAAGGGCCCTATTTTCTCTCCACCTTTCAATCATTTTTTGAACTCCAGTTTTAGAAACTCCTGTTTTTCACTTATTTTCCCTTGACTTTTCCCTTACTTATGCAAGTGGATTCCTTTGTATCTAATCTTGTCATGAATAATTGTCAGAAAAGTACTTATACTTAATGACTGTTTTGACTGGAAATTAAGTAAATAAAGGGTGGTCTCTGACTTATGTACAGGAAACTTTTGTGTATTTGTAATTATTTGAGAAGCATTTATAGCTCATTTAATTCGAAAGAGGGCAACAGGACCCCTTGCAATCCTCACTTTTCTTTGCTTCTTACAGAACCTAAGAATTCAACACATTTTTTTCTCAAAGCTCCTGGCTGCTGAAATGAGAAGTTTTGGAGTTTTCAAAGGTGTCTCTTCCTCCCACTGGGAGAGTGGGAGACAAAAGGATGGCAGTAAACAAAGCAAACAAACAAAACAGCAAGCAAGCAAACAAACACTGGCACCATCACCAAACAGGCAAAGAAAACAAAGGCATGTAAACAGCACGGAAACTTAACAATGACTGAGGTGGTGATAACCAGAGTTAATATGTTTGGAAAGACGCTGCAGAGAGCTGACAGTTTGGCACATGTGCAGAGGTACTCATTGCATAATCTTGCGTAAGAACTGCATAATGTGGTGTATTCTGTTGCTAAATTGTGAGTAATGCACTTCAATTGGGATTCCATCATGCCTTTTTAAACCATGATTAGTCAGTGTTCATATTAAAATGCATGACCACATGCACGTTTAGAATATTCCTTATTATCCCTCAACCGAGTAATTTTCTGCAACTAATCCATTATTGATGTCATGATTACTAAGGAAACAACAAGACACTTTTGGCTTTGGACTGAATATGATGACGTTACTTTTTATAATCACTCTTGCGAGCATGTTTGTCTTATCTACCAAAATGGCTTTGTATTTGAAGAGTATTTAGAAGTGTAAGATCCTGAAGATGAGGGTGTGATGGTAGAAAATAGACTCTGTACTACTTAACTGTGAATAACAAAGGGATGCAAAAACAAGATGTTATAATAGCCTCACCTTTTGCTTCCTAATAATTCTTTAACACTTTTTTCTTCTACAAACCATTTGATGACTAATTATGTTCATTTGTGCAAGAAAAACTTTGAATGTGCATCTGTTTAAGTGCCTTGAAGTTTACTTGCTTGTAGGCACTGTCCACAAAGCTTGTTTTGACAAAATATGTGTAACTAGCTTATGTCTTAACATGTCAAGGGCTTGTGGAGAGCAAGATCACACAAAAAAAAAATTCATGAAAGCTCTTATGGCTCTGTTCTAGGTCCTGGAAATAGCCAGTGTCACTTTATCCAATTGTGACAGGTGCTCTAATAAGATTTCATCCATCCTAGGCTTTACTGATGGAAAGAGAATAGAAAAGGATTTTTGATCAGCTTGTCTAATATGCTGAAGGCTCCAGACCTCCCTGCTGTTTCACCAGCCTGGAAAGTTCTAATAACACTTT
>JAILXH010278159.1:70535-81982 GCA_023558415.1 Piaractus mesopotamicus | reverse complement strand
GGGGGGGGGAACTGCCGGAGGGCCCTTTTTTCCCCATCTCTTCAAACAGCAGTTCAGCACTGAGTCACATCTGATGGGAAAAGAGTGAAAAACAAGAGAGCGACTGAGACCTGGCTTTTCTTTATTGTCTCTGGAAGGACCGTTTAATTCCTCTGTGATTTATTGATGGTTTTGAAAAACAGTTCCGTTTCAAGGGGCCCAGATGGAGATCTGCTTCAGAGGGCTGCGTGCGAGGAACTGCCGTTTGGTTGATGAAATCGTACACGCACTCTTTTTTGCGAACAGAAGATTAGCAGGGCATTTAGAATGACCTGAAGTTCCTGTTGAGGCCTCAAAGCCCAGCACACTTTGTTATAGCTGGGCTGGGCTGGGCCTTCACCTCAGCTCGGATCAATGTCAATGTGCAGCGGTGTGGAGCTCTGCCAGTCTCTGACTGTGCTACAACTCAAGGAGCTCTTTTAAATCAAACTTTTCCAAATGTGCTTTGTAGGGATTCAGCAAGACACCTTGCTTTATAAATTGTATGCCACCTTTTCACAGTGCTGCTGGTAGCTGAAGACCTGACAGGCATTCCACAAGATCAGTGCCCAGTGGACATGATTTGGTATGATTTAAAATTTTTTTAATGTCAAGAAATCTTAAATTTCATATTGGTCTTAGCAAAAACACATTTTTTACCGCCTAAATTTTAACTCCATAATTTTACAGCAGCTCTCTGAATGCGGCCTTGGAACAAGAGAAAGTGAAAACATTCTTTACTTTTCATGTGAATTAATGTAGTAATATGTATTTCCAAAATGTTGGAGCAGTTTTTTTGGCCAATTCACTGAGAAATGTTGACACAGTGTAAAAGACAGGTGCTGTGCTCAAATGATGTGGCGAGATGAAAAAGTGGAGGGTTTTTTTTTAAGTTTATTTAAGTTTGAAAAATGTTTGAGTTCATCCCATATACATTGCATCAGATGTGGATGTGGCACTTTTTTCATGGAATGACCCCTTGAAAGTGTCATGAAAGTGTTTTTTCCCCTTCTGTTTGTTTACTGTCTACTCATACAGCTCAGCTAAATGAGAGGTCTGCACCTTCTCACAACACTAACACAGCCATCTTCCTAATGACTTCCAGTCACTGCAGCAAAATCTGAGGCAGATTTTTCGTTTTTGAATGTCTCAGCTCTTTTCCGAAGCCACTGTGCTGGGACACTGGTGCTGTCCTGCAGGTCAGCCTGCTCTCCATCATGTGGTCTGAGGGCAGGGGGCTCTTAGCCCTCGTGTCTCTCCTGTCATTTCTCCTCGTCTTGTCCTTTGTGTGGCTGCCTCGTCATCACAGAACCATGTATGATAGTCAGGAACCCCTCTGAGCCCCTGAAAGGAACTGTTGTTAGAAAAACCACTGAGGCTTAGAAGGTAATTGCACATGATATGCTTTGTTGTGCCGTGGTCTCCTTAAATGAGAGCCATAGAGGGGTCAAGGAGCAGTGGGTGCTCAACAGAGGTCTGGGCTCAGAGTCTGGAATGGTATTTTTTCCACAAAGGAGTTAAATGAGCTTGAAATGTTGGATTTAAAAGATTCAACCGTGTTGTAAGTGAGCCTTTGTTCTTCTACGCTGAAAGAATATCAAGAATGCAAAAGTGACATTCCACAAATATTTTTTCACCCCTTTTTTCTTTTTGGGACTATTTTTCTTTAAGCATCAAGTCTGACAAAAATCATGACATTGTGGCAAAATATGCACTGAATTAGCAAGGAGCTCTTGCTTCATCAACTCCTTTGCTTGCAGGTGCTGATCCTCACAGTTCAGTTTTACACTTTTCTAATAGAATGAATAGTCTCAGGATCCAGCCACTCTAGTCTTCTGGCTGCTAAAAAAAAAAAAAAAGTAGAAAAGAATGGTTGCAGACTGTCGATCTATATCCACTGCCCACTGTGATCTAGTGGGCAGACAATACAGAAGACTCTATAGATGTATTAAAGATTGGTAATGGAATTTCACAGTTCAACACTTATCATCAGAAAGCTCTACTCTAATTTGATGTGGAATTTGAAGGGTGTTGATAACTCGAGATATCAACCCTCTATATCATCAGGGCCGATATCAGCGGAAAATGCTTGAGCCGAAACTGGAGGGTAAGTAAGAATGAATCCAGTACAATGCTGTAACAAATCTAACCTGATGTACCACACCCTCATGTTGTCATGTTGTTAACTGTGTATTTGTTTCTGTGAGGTTATAGAATGTTTCAGTGGAAGAAAAGTGCAGATAAACAAGAAGCTCAGCTTATTTTATGCTCCACATCTATAGATTCCAACAAAAGTAAAGATGCTGAGTGGCATCTGGTAGATAGATAGATAGATGGATGGATGGATGGATGGATAGAAGAAAGAACTTCATTGATTCCGAAGGGAAATTGCAGTGTTTCAGTAGCAACACATATAATTTCACATAAACTTACATAGAAAAATAAAAATAGAAATAAAAATAGACATAAGTTAAGTAATGTGCGGTAGCCTGTAGCCTTAAGAGGCCTATAGTTTTTTTTGGGGGGGGAGTAATTATTATAATATTTTGAATAATGCCTTACAGTTTCCAACATCAAATTTGTTTGAAATGCCTTTCTCTTGTATTGGTATCGGAAAAAAAAAGGTGGTATTGTTCCATCTCTATTTATATCTCAAACAACTGTATAAGAGAACATATTGTGAATGTATTAGTGGGAACATGTTTGGTTTTAAAGGGTTAATATTTCTTGCATTTCCAGTCTGTATAGCCCAACTATTTCTTCTGTTCTGAAACTCATTTTAGTCTTACTGTCCTTTTCATCTTGTCCAAAAGCAAATGTCCTTAGTCATTGTTCTCAGTGGATTTTCTTGCTGCTTGGTAATCAAGTACAACTGCTTTGTGTGTTTTTATTAAATACACTGTATATTCACTTGGGTGAGTTATATCCACAGAAACCTGCAGCCACTAAAGGTTCATGCTGTTAAAGAGATCTATTATGTTTTTTTTTCTTTAGCTGCAGTGCTGTGTTCGTTCAGCGTGAGCCTTTCTGTCGCAGGGCTGTACATAACGGTTATGTGCGTGCACATAAAGTTCAATTTATGACTAAATGAATTTGCCAAACTGCATCCCTCTGACCTTTTGGATCATGTTTTACAGCAAAGCAAAATGGAAATAGGGCTTTATGAAGTCTCTGGTTAGCGTTGTGGGTGAGCGTTTGTGTGTGCATGTACGAGAGATAGAGAATGAATAAGAGTGCATGTGCCTTCGTCTGTCATTGTGATGGTTAGAAGAGTACAGGAGCGATAGGAGTGAACTCTCTGGCCGCGGATGTGTCATGCCCGTTGTATCAGAGGCCCCAGGGAGTACTCGGCTCCTCACTGCCCCTCTCTGTCTTTGACAGGCTGGAGGATTTACAGCGAGCCTACTCTCATCCTCCACACCTCTGTGCCCTGATAGCCTGCTTCACAGTACCCCTGTCCAAGAGAGATTAATGCTGTATTGATTCTTGAAATCTGGCAAGTCCATTCCACTAAGATTTCATCAAACTCAGAGCAATGCCTCTTTGATATAAGAGTGAAACTATAGGGCACTTGGGGTGGTCAGTTCATATTAATCTGGTCATATTAAGGCTGGTAACAGAATTTGAATACTTGGTGAGACTGGAAAGGGAGTTGTTGAAACATCTTGAGCCTACCAGGTTGTTACTGAGTCTGCTGCTGTTATCCTTACGGTTATCTTTACTATCAGTTCGGTGAGCTGAGCTGAAAGGTAGTATGAACTAGCCGGAAGTTCGCCCACATTCTGAAGGCTTTCCACTATTTTTTGGTTTGAATGCAGAGTGATTCACAGTGATTGCCTGCTGCTCCAGTGAAAGAGCCCATAGGTCCCATACTTTACTTGAACAAGCCCAGGTTAGGATAAGTCTGATTTTTCCAAGCTGACGAAGATGTACACGGTACTTTTTAATGCTGTTATCCTCACATCTTGTTCTGTTTGTCTCAGCATGGCTCCCACAGCTAAGACTACATAGACCACAGAGTACTTTTTGTACAAGTCTGATTTCTTGTAATCTGAACCGCACAGCAGGGCCGCACTTTTCTACGGAACAGGGAAAATAGCATCTATGCTAGTTACAGCAAATGCGCGCATCATCCCACATGTTAAAAAGGTAATTTATGTGTCTCATGGAAAATGTTAGCATCTTGATATGGTTTGAGGTGTACATATATATTTAAACAATGTTTGTTTTTACTGTTACAAGGGTCTGTTACCATGGTAATGGGGTTACCCAACCCCTGCCATGGGCCTAAGTCATATGTATACATAACCTAAGCAAAATGTCCACAAATCCTTCCCCAAAAAGAAGTGCTTTCAAAGAGAAATAGGCGTGTGTAGCTGTACATAGTAAGCTAACTTCTAGAAAACACTGACTGTGCTTTCGGCAGTCGGAAAGGCAGGAACGTTTTCATGGATCAAAGATGCAGCCTGTCACGTCTTGTTAGAGCTCAGCATAAACCCAACTAGCCTGAAGATCTCCCACTCTTTCTCTCTGACTCAGACACCCACATGCCATAGGATCCTCAGCACGTTTTGCAGGATCTAATGATTGTGCTCCTAGTTAAAACATCATTCTGTCATCTGTGGGGTGGGCATGGGGCAGTGTGCTGGGATGCGGTGTGAGGCCAAGCGATGCTGTAGTTTCAGAAACTCACCTGACTCACTTTCCTGAAGCTGGGATGGGCAGCTGGCACCGTGTCAAAGCCGCTGGCTTTCTTCTCCAGCAGCAGATGAACTGTCTCCCATCCTGATGCCCAGCAGCCCCTTCTCCCTCCCCGCAGCGCCAGCAGCCGCCGTCTCCACAAACAGAAAGTGGGTCTGCAAGACAGATGCTCCGAGTCCTATTCCTCACCCCATCCTCAGAGAGGCCGCTGTCGCGAGTGTTTATTTTTAGCTCGTTTGGCCGCCTTTCAAGTTCTACCTCAGCCTGTGTCTCTGGACCTGCTGATATGTTCTGCATGTAGGAGCTTTATTAATATTTCAGTGGAGCTTTCAGCATGCCTCTGTTAAGTTTAAATATTTCCCAGCTCACATAGGTGAAGGGTTAGCGCTGCTCCCACCCAGTGATTCCAGCAGAAGCCCTCAGCTTAGCTTGGCTTGCGTCAGCTCTCTGTAGTTGGTTGACACTGTAAAATATAAAACCACTTTAAGAACCAAAATGGCTCCTCCACTTCTCTGCATAGTGAATTGAAGCCCATAATTGAATTTAGGGCTGCAAATAGTGCTTATTTTTGCGCTTCAGGTTATGTGATAAATCATCTAGTTGGTTGTGTGCGCCAAGTGAGTTCTTCTTCATGGTGCAATTAAACAACAAAACCAGCTGAAGCCATATCACCCCCAGTGCTTCCTGTAGTGAATTGCAATCTGTCAGAATAGCTATTCCTGTCATATGAGCATTATAGAGCATTAGATAACTCTTTTTTAAGGTGTACTGTACAATTATAGCCAAGAGCTCTAGAGGTGAGTCTGAGTCAAGACTGAGACCAAATGATGGTAAGGTTAAAGTTCTCTGTCCTTTCTTCTTTAGAAGATATTCAGAAGTCACCACCTAAAGTCAGCTGAATATAAACCAAGCAACAATAAGCCATTTTTATTATTAAATGAAACACAAGCAAATAATGCCTAGTTCAACTGTCATGGAAAAGATCAGTTAGATGCTCAACCGGCAGCGAACAGATTTGATTTAAACATGCAGAGTAAGGACTGTTTTATTCTGTTTGAAGGTTTTCTTGTTATTCAATAAAACTAGAAAAATAAATTTAGTTTTCAGTTACCTTAGAGGCATTGCATGCTGCTTATCTTAAGACGAGTCCACCTTACCCGAAGACTGAGACAAGACTGAGTTCCGATGGTGTCGAGACAGAGACTGTTATTTTGTGGATTTGAGTAGTACAACACTAGCAGTGCATCAACAATAAAAATCCACGTCAACATTTTTTAATAATCGATGTGGTTGACTTTGTCAGCTAATCATAGCAGCCCTAGCTGGATTCTTCCACATCAAGGAAAATGTGGGATCGTAAGCTAGGCTAGCTGCTTCCCATGGGCATCATTAAGCAAATGTCCTTGTGACGGCCAGGCATCATTCTGCCCATTATCATGTCGCTTTCATTAAGTCCTTACGAGCGAGAGAGTGAGCTGGAGGTGTGCAGTGCTTTCAGCCCCATTCCTCATTAAATGAATTATAGCTGCCTGTTTCAGCAGCATAATTTAAACTGGTCGGATTCACACTTCAAGCTAGAAATTTACTGTTTCTTCTGCCACTTGGGTTCTGTCTCTCAGCCTTTTTTTTTATTCCTCTTGCCACGTCACATAAAAAGGGAACGTTCTGTCTATTACTTTTGTGCTCTCACTCTCTCTTTTTCTGTGTTCCTCTTTCTCTCACTCTCCTGTGTTCTCACTCTCTTTCTCTTTCTCTCATTTTCTCTTGCTCTGTCTCTCTCCTTTTGTGGCTGACTTTGCTCTGGTGTGACAGCTGCTCTTGACAGGTTATGGCATGACTGCACCAGATGTCAGCTGGGACTACATTGCCCCAGCACACCTCTCCTTCACACCTGCCCGTTCTCCCTGAGCTGCTCTCTCTGTCACCTGTCTATCTGTGTGAGGGCTGCGGAGTGACCCTTCCCTATGGTCCTGTAGGCTCTGCCTGCATCCTGAAGAGGCTTTCTCACAGAAAATGTCCTTTATGCGGGCATGATACTCCAGGGAGTTGGGGGCAATTACTGTGAAAGCTTATAGTGATGTGCTAAACACTACATTAACCCCTTAAACCTTAAAAGCTTGAATATCGCCCGACACTTCAGTTCCCTTCTGAAATAACTGCATGTACCTACATATTATAACCTACATATTAATTGCATATTAGTGGTTACTGAATAATCGATGGTAGCTCCTGTATAGTAAGAATTTAGATTAATGACCACTAAATAGTAAGTGTTGAATTCAAGGGTTTTAGCCCTATTGAACGGAGCATCTTGTTGGCGGTCCATTCTGAGAAATTGGCAGTGGCCCCTTAAACTCATTTAAATCTGCTGCCAGAGGAGTTGCATGTGCACCTTGAACATAGTAAAAAATATCAGCATGTAGAATTGGAGCTTTCTGTGTGCTACGGTGTTTCTATCACTGTATAAAAGATGCACAAGGCTTATTTTATTGATGGATGTACTGTGATTATTTTCAGAGTAAGTGTGCAAGCTCGTCCAGAGAGCAATCCAGATAGGTAAGTGCCAATCAGAGTAACGAAAAAATGTGACTAATGTGTGACATTCGTTTCTATTCTTATGATATTCTGAAAAGTTGTTGATACAAACTAAAAAATCTACAAGTTTTTGGCTTTGCCAGGCTCACATTTTTTACATAACAAATAAAGGCAGCAACAGCACATGAGACATCACGTTATTAACATCGAAGAGTAGATTGAATGGCAGAAATAGCCACATTATTGCTCCAGCTTCAAAGGGTTAACTGAATACTCTAGTGTTCTTCAACCTAATTTTTGTCTAGCGTATCTGTATCATGCAGTCAGTGACCATGGTCAAGCACATTTATAATAGAAACCAATGTGCAAGGGCTGAAGCAGCTGCCCCTTTGCTTCTATTATAAGCTTGTTTGTGTGGACAGGTTTTTTGTTCTCTTACTAAGTGCAGGAAAACACAATGAAATTATCATCTGTGGAAAGTGAGCGTTTGCTACACATACGTCATATAGAGGCCAGGCTGAAAAACAGTGGTGTATTCCTTTAAATACCGTATATGAACTATGTAACTTCAGAATAACTGACCTTTACCCCTGTTTCACACTGCCTGTGTGGTCAAAACGAGATGTAGAAGATAGCTAAATGTACTCTCCTGACTTTTTGAATCTCATTTTGTGTGAAGGAAGATATCTTATCTCCCACAGCCCATTTTTGTCCAAAAAGTGACTTCCCCTTTACTTGCATAAGCCCAGATAATAAAAAAAGTGGGCAAAATGCAGTAGGTATAAGAAGCTCCAGCTGAAGGGCCTTGTGGCTGGTATGACGAGAGATTTGCTTAATGTGGGCGCTGATTAGAAGCAGTTGAAAGAGTTTCAGAGGCTGAGCATTTTTTAGTGTGTGATGTGAAAGAACCCTCAGTTTTCCACAATAATTGGAGCGCATTAAGCCGAGATCCAGCTTAAGTCTTGGTCCAGAAGAGAGCTCTCTTTACTGTATTCAGTCCCTGCACTTCAGCTACACTTAGACTTAGAGGATATGTTGATGGCATTTTCAAAAAGAAAATAAAATAGGTGAGACTGAGCTTGAAATTCAGTGTTCCTCATCCTCCCTCCCTGTTTGACTCCTAATACCTCCTCACTCCTACGCAGAGTTCTATGCGTGCGCTTTAGTGAGTGATCTCTCTCGCATGCCTTCCAAGTGACATCGGTGGAAAGTCTGCCAATGCTTGCTTGGCACACCAAAGAGGATGACCAACAAATCAAAACCTGATGCGCAGGATTTGATGTGTGGGTTGGAGTTATATAAATCCAATAAGAGCGTAATTCAATGAGTGAGGGATGCAAATGACCGTAAGTTGCGGAGCCCCAGGTGTTAGGTGGGGGACAGAGAGCATCAGGCTATTGATATGACTACTGCCGCCTGTCAGAAAGAGCTTATTGCTTCCTCTGGAGCCTCGCTCCCTCTCTCTGAGGTCCCAGTACACGTCTGGTCACGATCAGTTGCAAAGCTTTTTCTTCCTCTTCTTCTCTGTTGGCTTCTCTCACTCTTGCTTGTTCTTGATTCCCTTGTCATATCTGTCCCTCCATTTTTCTTTCTTCACTCTCTCCCACTTCATTGGCCTTCACGCTGCTATAGCCTCGGCTGACATCCATAATGCATATGCATGTGTTCGGGTAAACATGCACAAGTTTGTTCCTTCTCACGAGAGGAAGTGTCTGCCTCTCTTCACACCCAGCTGAGTCTCTCTGCTCGCACTTGGGACCCTCTCTCTGTCTCTGTTAAGTATGCAGGAATGAAACTTGAATGTCTGTGAGAATCCTACTCTTTATTACTGCTTTATCTAGCCATCAGTTCAAACTCAACCAGTCTCAGAGACAAATGCACACCCTTTTTCTGCTCCTTTACATGTGAGACATGTGTAATTCCTGCCTTCAAGCACTTGTAGATCAATGGCTGCTGAGCTTTGGTCTCTAAAGAACTGGGGCTGTTGGGTTTTTACCCTGCGTTATTGTAGCCTGCCTCTGCCTCTGTATTTATACACATGCACAGCAGGATGAATGAGAATGAGGATTTGAGATTTTTGGGCCTTGAGGGTCTGTGGAGAGAAAGCTCGAGCAGAAGTTATTCTCTCCCTTTTAAAAATATCATTGGCTTCAAAAGGCTTCAGATTGGGCCAATGAGAGAGCGGGGCTGTAAGTGGGGTGGCAGGGCTGTAAGTGGGGTGGGAGGGCTGTGGGTGGGGCTTTGAGCAAAAAGGTATCTGCTCGGCCTTTCTTCCCACAGTGCACCTGGAGAAGAGCCAGCTTTTCTCATTCCTGGCAGTGAGGCAATGGTTTGTTAGTGCCTCATATTAGCAAAAATCCATATGAATGTGCAACGCCCATGCAAGCCATTCTCCGCTTTGCAGAGGAGGGTCAAATTTTCAGCAACAAAGGAGATTGTGTATTCTGTTCTTCTTTTGTGGGTGTCTGTTTACGGGCCTAGGGGAGATGATGGATTCACATTTTGACTAGATAAAATAGCTCCAACCACAAAGGAACTGTGACTGCTGAATGGCTGAGGAGATAAAGATGGTTCTCCAGCTTTAGCAGTCTTTGAAAAAAACAATGCATTGGGCTGCACATTCTGCACGTCTAGCTGACTTGTGTTTTTTGTTCAGGTCAGTGCTGCAAGAGGCTGTCCCTGCTGTCCATCAGCTGGTCATCCTGGCTAATTAGGGCTGGGCTTAAGCCAGGATTAAGTAGGGAAGTAGGCAGATGAGCGGTGAGGAGAAAAGGCATTAGAGGGAGACGAGAGGGCTAATACGGGTATTAGTGCGCTTAGGTGCATTTCTGTGGCATCATGGGACACAAAGAAGAAGCGCAATAAAACCCTTTTGGACACTGACCTCAGCAACCTAAAGAGAGCTTACGTTCTTCAGGGACTTTTATTTTGCTCTCTTACTTTGTGCCTGGGTTTCTTTCTCTTATGCTCGCATTCTCTTACTCTCTTGGTTCGTCTTAGTTTATTTCCTGTAAGCTTTTGAATTTGTACTGTTAAATTACAGCATAGTTACATTTTGCTCCCTTTTGGTTGTTTAATGCAGCAGGGAAGTAACACCCCACACACACACACACACACACACAAACACACACACACACGCACACACACACACACACACACACACACACACACACACAGACTTAAATTTAGGCTGTGAAGTAATTAATATCCTCATTAATTTAGTGAATGAGCTGAGACCGAATTTGAACTGGGATGGCACTGTGGGGTGTCCCGGAGGACGGCTTCAGGATTTCCTGTCTGGAGCTGATCAAAGCTCCATAGGCTGTGCGACATCAGAACTCCTCTCGTCTTTTTTCCCCAGGCGTTTCCCTCGCTGTTGACAATGTGGAGGTCAAATTCAGACTTTCAGGCTTAGGTGAGCCTTTTGTTCCTCTGTTATGTGTACTCTGAGACAACACAGCAGCAAAGACAGCCGTGCCTGAGCTTATAAATGTTCTCCATCCTCACCAGAGTTACCTTCTGGGGAATGAAACAGAAGTAATAGTGGGAACATGATCCCCTTGACTTTGAAGCCCCCTTTTCCTCATTTTCACATTTTCCCTGCATAGATCTGACATACTATCTCTGCAGTCTATTTCTATATTTAAGGTGTTTCTTGTACTTCCTAGTCAGAAGAGTAATGGTCAATATTGACTGCATGTGTTTAGCTGAAGTTCTAGAATGTGATTATTATGCATCTGTAAGTCATGAGGAATCAGCAGACTAAACTACATGCAAACAAGCATGCAATTTTTTGTTAGCCATTTTTTTGCACATTTTAATACGATTGTGACACTTCATGACTTTGGATCATATTGGTTTAAAATACATTTTAAAGAGATAATCACAAGAAGCCCCCTGTGGGCACAGTCATGTATGTTTGCATTGTCATAATTATGACAGAAATGTTATATTGAGATCATGCAGTGACATGGTTAAGTTATCCTTTGTTAATATTACGTACTAGGCAACATCAACATAACTGACTCACTGCAAGGCTCTTGTGGCCATTTACACTAGGCTAGGTTAGTTAAACTTTGGCTAGCCTGCTGCTGTTGTGTATCTGAGGCATAGCACGAGGCAGAAAATATAGTGCCAGACGCGCCCACACAGCTGATAAAGCAGAAAGTTTCCCTTTGCTATTTTCCCTTTGG
>JAILXH010278159.1:24195-46697 GCA_023558415.1 Piaractus mesopotamicus | reverse complement strand
TTTTTTACCCCCCCCCCCCCCCACCCCCAAGCTTGCTATTGTATTAAGCGAATATCAACAGACAAAATTTGTATAACACATTTATTACACACACATTTTTCTGTCATTTCCCTCTGTCTTTGTCAGTTGCACCACTCAGTCATAGTGGAAACTGCAGCTTATCAATTACCTTTCAGAGCTGGATGGTATTGATTTTTTCCATGTATGCAATGGTATGACTGTATCAGATTATATTTAAGTTGACATTAATAAAGTCAGTGAAGACATGCTTACTGAGTACTGGTACTCATTGTTAAAAGAATAGCTCACAAACCCTACATGTTGGGCTGAAAGAAGAACCGTTTTCATACTGAAAATTGCTAATTTTCATTTAGCAAGAGCTGCGATTACATTGTCTTAACAGGTTTTATGTGAAGAAATTTAATTTAAAAACATGGAGCTTACAAACTGCCTGTTAGATCAGTCAGAAGCAACCAGCACCCATGTGTTGTGTACATGACAACACAGCTACAACTAGCACACTGTGTTCTGTATTCAGGCCTCAAAAAAACCAAGCCTGGACCTCAGTTGATTAATCACGGTCACAGTATTGCTCAGAACAATGTTTAGATATTGTTCCCAAATTGTTTAGCCCTATCAACATGGCTTGTTTTGAGTTGACTGTTTTATTATGTTTTCTTTCCTATTTATATTTATAAAGACAATGTAGTTATATAGACATTTATATGATACCAAATGTCATTTATTGCAGTAAACTAAGTTTTTGACACTTATCAGTTGCCATCTGAGAGCAGTATAGGTATACTGTTATAGACAGTAAATCACCCTGCTTTTTGTAGCTGTGGCCTTGGAGTGCTTCTCCACCCTCAGACCCCCTTGTATGGTGAAGTCCCAAGTCCATTTACATAATCAGAGCGGTACTAACTTTACATAAGTGTCTCCTCATCCATGAGATGCCTGGCTAGAAGCTAATATGTGCCCATCTTCCAGCTGCTTCCGCTGCTGCTCCTGCTCAGTGTCACATAATTGCCCGTCTCTCATTACTTCTGCCCTGTCGCTGTGTGAGGACAGCCAAGGAGTTTCCTATGAGGGTCATGATCTTTTGTCTTGTACATAAATCTGCTGTATGACACCTGAAAAAGTCCAGAGCTGTGAGTAGTTATACCATACACTGTTCTACGCTCTTCTCCAGGTAGATCTTTCCACAAACTGGTTCTTAACCTTTGATAAGTGTGTGTTTGTTTGTACGTGTGTGTGTGCCTTCAGGCCGTGCCTTTGCTCTGATGTTAATGTGAGATGAAGGAGCAGTGGGGCTCTACCCATCCCCAGCATGCCCCTTCGTCCCCCTCCCTCTGCAGTACTGCCAGCCCCCTGCCTCCTTAGACATGGCCAATGTGATGAAAACCACAAGACATAATTACGTTGTCTGAGTGAATCAGCCGAGAGACGCCTTCATCCCCAGCGAAGCGCCAAGGCTGCGCATTTCCTCCCGAGCACCATTATTGAAATCAAGCCATGCCTTGTCAGATTCACTGTTGACTTCAGCTTGTGATTCGTTAAGCAAGTTTGAACTATTTTTTGCTTTATTTTTGTTTGTTTCAGGCAAGAATTGTTTACACTTTCTTTTTGCCTTGCAAAGGTTTGTGTCCCCAAAATATAAAAACTAGTTTTGAAATTGTTTCTTTTGCTGTTGCTTAACATTTTCATGAAGCCTTATCTGACCTGCTTCATTTTTAATTAAATTACTTAAAGCTACACATGCTCTCGCTTTCTTTGACAAGGTTCAGTCTGTTGCTCCACCACTGATGCGTCTTGTCTCTTTTGTAAGTTTAGGGATGGTCTTTTGTGTTGTTTAGGGTTGGTCTCACTTTGTGCTCAGGCAGGTGGAAAGCAGCTTCTTATCTTTGCACTATGATTGTTAATACAATGACTGCATTAAGTTTTCCTAATAAATATTCCCTACATTAGCAGGGGCCTTCTTACTCTACAGTGTTTGAAATGCAGTATTCACGTAGCTCAGTTACTGTGATGACATAAATCTTGCAGAGAAAAAAAAAAAAAAACATGTTGATTCAATACAGTCGCATGGTGCTTTTAAAAATCAAAATTAAGTGAGTGAAAAATTAAAACAATAGATTAGGCTATTAGGCATGAGCTACCTTATTTACAAAGACTTTAAAAGAAACAGATGAAATGAATTTGTCTGGTTGAATAAGGACAATAAGTAGCCTAAACTGTTAGCTACCTAGCGGCAACAGTACCATCTGTTCAAGTGGTATTGTGTTTGTTATGGGCTACTGCACGTCTGTGTTGATGCTGGTTAGATGCAGGTACTGTTACATTTTAGCTCTAGGTTGAAAAAACAAACATTCTTACAAAAACATAAGCGGCAGTAATACCTAATGTTGGCAAAGCACAACAACATCGACTCCCTTGATCGAGAAATGACAGAATGAAACACTCAGTGAGTTGTTTACGCTGTGTCACTGTAGTTTTTTCATATATGTTTGTTTTTTTTGCTTTCCTTTATTCTCACAATATCCATGTTCAGGTCACAACAGAAATTTTTTGCTAGACTTAACTGTAAGTTTTCGTTTTTGAAGAAAGTTTCTACTTAAATTGAGAGGGCTCCTAAGATTTATATAGGTGTATTTAATTTTTTACTGGGTGGTCTGTTGTCAGTTCGATCAAGAAATCTTGAGAACTTATATCAGAATATTTGGTGCAGAGAAGAGTTGGAGTAATCAGTCCATTGGGGTAAATCCTGCTAATTGAGTTTTTCAAGTGGTGTTTGTGCAATTTGCACATATTAGCTCTTCTGTCAAGAACTCAAGTTAGTTATGCAAAGCATTTCTTATGAAGCACTGCAGACGATGTCCCATGAACTTCTTCTTAACCGTATAGTAACTCTGTTACTCTACTTTGATCATTTTATCCTCAACTTTTATTTAGACAGCAGTTATTTTGATGTTCAGCAAAATAACCGACTTACATGTGGGAAAATTGGGTTTTCTTTCTTTCTTTGTTTTGAAATATATGTATTTCCAAAACATGTACTGAAAATAGCTGATAGATGTTCTACTTAAAACACAACTAGCAAATTAATAAGAATGCACTGTAATTTTGGACATCGTAATATTTAATCTGAAAATGGTCAAAAGTGGCACTTGAAGTTCTCAATCGAAAGAAAAAAGGTTGAAAATTATGGCTGATCAAAATCATTAAATAGGACTATAGCAAAGTGTCAAAATCTAACCCTTAAGAAATTCCCTGTGAGCACAGAAACACCATCTGTAGCTTCTGCTTTTGAAATGACAAAAAAAAAAAAAATCACAACTGGCAGGGCTGAAGTGCAAAATATAACTAAAAATAATGTAATTCTTCGCCTTAGATGACCAGTCGTTCTTTCGAGGAAGTTGGATTTCAGAGGTACATGCTGAAGCCTTCATACTGTACTCATTTTTCAAAGTTTATTTTGCGTAAACTGTTTTTATTTATTGTCAGCTCAATTTTGTCTTAATGAAATCGGATGTTTACAATTATAAAAGTGTATTTTCTTTATTACTTTGTATTATATTTATTAAATTTATTCAAAGGCATAAATAAAATGGCAAATAAAAAAAGTGCATTGGTACTTTATAAAAACGGTACCTCAAACAGATAACACTTAAAAAATGCTCTGGCTGATTACCACAACCTTGCCTCATGGTAAATTTTGACAGATGTGCTGGGTGGAAATGAGTTTCATATACCATCTCCTTGAATTCAGCCATTATCATGACAACCTTTTAAGTTTCCTCTTCAATTACCATCAGAGAGATTGTTACTTGTCCCTCTAGATAGGTTGAAGTGAGTGGGTCATGAGGCAATGACAATGAAATGGTATACTTTAGACATCCCCTTGCTGCTATTAACTGTTACCAACATTTGTTTCCCAAGATTGTACTTAATTTAATTATAGAGAACTCAGGGTCACGCCCATCGGTCGAAGGACAAAAATAAACTGCTACCTACACTGACAATATTTTAAGGGGAATAAGGGGTGCATGACTGGCCTTAATGCAGTTGGAGAGGATTGCTGCTCTTGAGATGAAATGACTTAGTCTGGGCTTTGTGATGGCACTAGGTGTAATACATAGCGACAGTGGTGGGAGCATGGTGTAATAGCCAGGGAAATTCAGATTCCAGATGAGTTCACCTTAGGTATGTGGAATGAGGTTAGAATCCACACTGCGACTCTGTAATTGGATAAAATACATTATAGGAGCTTCTCAAGTCACGTCTGATTAGGGATGTTGATTTAAATTGAATGTCTAGGCCTGACTTTGTGGAGCTTGTAAGTAGCCAGTGAAAGCTGAATCACTGGTTTATTATCATGGATTAGGAAAGTGAAGGAGTTTCTAGATACCAATATGAAATGTAATATCTGGATATTAAGACCAATTGCTCCCAAAATGTTCTAATAGTTTCCCCTTGAATTGAGTTTCCTAGCAGCGCATGTGAATACAGTGTCATCCTGCAAGGGCACATTAGCCGTTGTTTTACCAGCAGGTTGCTTGGCCTCAGATGATCGTGCTTCAGTAAAACTCCTACGCCTGCCTACTAGACACTTTTTTTAAATCTTCTTTTCCTAAACACACTTTTTTGTACTACAAGAACTTCAAATTAAACACTGTTTATTGTCACTGAAAGCCTCAACCCACCTGTTAAGGGCAAAAGTCCATAGTAGGAAGGCTTGGATACTAACTGAACATAGACATTATCGTTAACCAAACACCAAATTCTTTACATTCCTAAAAGCAATATGTCAGGCAATGGACCACTGCTCAAGTGTAGTTTTACCACAGATTAAGTCACTTAGTGTTAATGTGATGTTGGAAGCTATTTGGCTGAACAGATGCCAGAGGGCTGATATTAGTCACAGAGTCAAATGAGTCTACATGCAGGGTCCACTAGAGATCTCTTCATCATGTCCAGCCCATGGGGAATCGAGACTTGGATCTTTTGAGTGTCAAGTGAGTGCTTTATCCAGAAGTCTTAGATACATTGCTGAAAGAGCAGAGTTTACATCACTCTTTAGGGACCCTCAACCAGCAACTTGCTGTTCTGACAAATTAGTAGTCGTTACTAAAAGGGAGAAATCATCAATTTTGCTAAGCGATTTTGACCTGCAGTGGTAGCCATTTTGAAACTGAACTGTGAAACAAATGCTGTACGTAGATGGGTTTTCTCCGAAGCCTCGCCCCCAAAACACATGCATGCATGCTGCCTGGACTACAACGCCTGAATGCTGGTGTTAAATTGATATTTTATGCAAAATAATAGAGGTGCACTGTTAATGACTTTTCAAAGCTGATTCTGATGTCTGTCAAATTAGCAGATGGCTAGTGACAGTGTTTTATATTCGCCAGAGCTACATGAATAACATTATTTGCTCTTTGACAGGTCAAACTACCATTTTAAATTCTGAACAAAGAAAAAAAAAATCAGTTGCTTATTTAAATTACATAAAAGCAAATAAAGTGCTACATAAAAAAGGCAATGAGTTGTTTAGCACGATGAGTTATGCATAATAAATCTATGACATTTTGATTAATGTGGATTATCTGACTCAGTATGACTTTACAACAAAGTCAAATCATCAGCCAAAATCAACATAATAAATTGGCTCATTCTAATTTTGGCCAATACAGAATGTATAGCACTACAAAATAAAGCACTAGAGCGCAAGTCATTCATTATATATAAAGAGCCACAATACTATTTACTCTTCTATAAATGGGTCATTTTAACAGATGTAACAATGCAACTTATTGTATCACAGTGTATTATATTGTATCATTCTATTTTGACCAGTGTGTTAGATTCTCACTAACATAATAGCATGTAGTTAGAGCACCAGATCTTGACACTATGAAGGACATCTTTTTTTCAAATGTTTCAGATTGAATTTTTATAATGTGAATGGTCTTTCTTAGACATTTTTTGTCTTAGTCTGTTTGCTAGTATAAGCTGAAAAAATGCAGCATTGGTGTTATTTTCTTTGCCATTATTTTTAGAAGAAAAAAGTTATGACTTCTTGCTCTGCACTGTTGAAGCAGAATATGAGTGACAGACAAGGAGATATTCCTCCTGGTCCTGATTGGTTGACAGACAAGTAGATCCTTCTGCTTGTCCTGATTGGTTGCATGCTGGCGGTCCACAATATTTGTTTTTTTTTTTTGTCCCATTTTTAAGAGTTAACTGTGGTTCCATACAGAAAAACAGAGAAAGTTCATCATACTACTGTACATTGGAACAAGCCCTGCTGTCTTTTACCTGAGCATAGCTGTCAGACTGTCTGGCATGACTGGAAGCTACGCTTTGCAGGAGCCAGCCATAATCAAAAGTTATTGAGTTGAAATTGACTACTGTCTTCTTCAATGGATGATGTATACTGCAACTTTTTTTTCACAAACTGCTGATCTGAAAGTTTATTCTTGTGATGAAAATTTCATCAAAGAATTTCTTACACCCGAGAGTCAAGCGCGACTCATGATGAATGACTGAGTTTGGCGCTAACTGGGTGATATGGGTATTTGTGGTATTTCGTTACTGCTCAGACTGTAAATAATTCATGTTCAATTAAAAATGGCAACGTAATTAAACTATCTGCCTCACGGCTTCCAATAGGAAGTGACTTTTTCATTATCTCTGTGGCAGGCCATTGCTTTTGTTCATTCATTTGGCTTGTTTTTAAAGCCCTGTGTGTGCTGCACTGCAGTCTCGCAGCCATAAACGAGGAGACGAGCAAAGATGAATTATCTGGGGATTGGAGAAGAAAGGGAACATGTAATCTTTTTGCCACTTTGTAGCTAATAACACGCGCTGCATCTATCACGGCTTCCTCCTCGTACCTCAGAGGACGGCTGTGGGAGAAAGAGCTGCAGAAAGAGGTCCAGCTTTTTAACAGCCTCAGTAAATCCCTTTGTTCAACACACAAGCAGGCAGACACACTATCCCGCTGTGCTGAAATCCCGATTAACAGCACGGCGGAGAAAGTTTGGCTTTGGAGAGATGGGGAGTTAAGTGCAGTGTAGGGGTGATTAGCTGCGTCCTTGCTGGAATGTCTTGAGTCTGGCTGAGGGCGTCTGGGACAGCCCCCTGCTAGGCAAGAAAAGTCTAGGTCAGCTTCCTAACTTATTTGCTTAGAAATAAGCTGTGGGACACCAAAGCAGGCTTGTTAACCAAGGCGACGTGTCTCAGAATGCAAGAGCAACTGGGTTTCATGTAATTGTAGCCTTTGTGTGCTTCATATGCGCCCTGCCAGGTAGGTACTTTGGCCTGAACATCAGGCGAAGGTGGATTAGATGAAAGCATTCTGATTTTAACTGGCTAACAACTCCACCATGAGGTAGTTTTGTATGGTACAGATAAAATTCAGCATCTTAATATTTTAAAAATACAAAATATAAAAATCACAGTGTTGCAGTATCAGCTACTACTTAAATTTGCATTAATAAAGGTCATGAACCCATTAGAGATGGCACGATACCACTTTTTCTTTTCTGATATCAATATTGAGAGCTTGAATATTGCCTGTTACTGATCTGATATTTCTTCTTTAAATATTAGTAAGCTTTAAAATTAGCTACTTTTAATTGAAGCGCTTCACTTGAAATCTAAAAGTAGGCTATCATGCTGAAACTACTCAAACATGATTTACTCAGAGAAACACACAGCCAACAACATGACATCACACAATGTACGTGTGTGGTGTAGGGACAAGATTCATGGATTCATTCTGTTTCTGTCTCCGATCTGATCCAACGTTTTCTGCTGATATCGGACTGCTGCCATTACCCATCATTGCCACCATGATATAGATAGATCACTTTACTAATCCCAGAGAGAAAGTCGTCTATTACAGCAGCATGAAGTACAGCAAAGAGCAAAACAAGATAAAGATATATAATAAAATATGCTAAAACAACCATAAAAATATAATGTGCAGCACAAGAAACAGTCAAATCACATATTATGCAGGTGACAATGCAGTGGTGCATATCATGCCCAGTGGATGAACCAAGTGACTATACACTGTAAACAATAACATATGTTAATAGTTGTGCAATATTTGTGGATGTATAAACAAAGTGGTGGTGCAATATGCAATATGTATAGGTGTATAAACAAAATGGCAGTGCATAGTAAAGAGTAGAGACATATCATGTCCAGTTAGTGCTCAAGCCTGTGCTGTTAGTTGCTTAGTATACAATAATGTCTCAACCCAGTGATGAGGTGTTGTACAGTGCGATCACTGTTGATGTAATATGGCATCTCTAGAACCCACACTTGCAGATTACTGGTACTCTGTGCTAAAAGACTGTCTTAATTGGACTGTTTTGTTCGGTATTCTTTTTTTAAAGCTAAATCCAAATTTTCTTTCTAAGTCCTTGTTTACTTTCCATGTAGGTTAATCTTGCTTTTGTGAATCACTTTCCAATGGCCAATGAATGGCCAATGTATTTCGCCAAACTTCTCCTCTTTGGATGAGAACTGGGCAGTCTTAATCTCGGGCAGTGCTTAGGTAAGCAATATCCTCACTAATCCTCTCTATGCTGAGACAGTTCTCAGATAGGTCTGATCGGCGTTTTTTAAACCATGTCTTATTATATTTCTGTCTTGTTATTTATTTATTTTTTTTGATTTTGCTGAATGTTTAATATAACACTTAATTTTAGTTTCATTCAAACATTTAAAATATTTTACACCATGTTCCCTGGGACTTTAAAATTACATGTTAACCTGACAGAAAACACATTTCCAGAAAGGAAATTTACTCTCTGAAGCACCCAGCAAATTACATGCATTGCATTTAATTGAGAATGTGAGTCTGTTAATATCTCATAACTAAAATATTGTTATGCGACAACAGTACCAGTAGAGAGGACACATATCGGCCAGCACTACCATAAGGCACCAGCTGCACAGGGCCAAATGCTATCAGGGACTTTGGAGGAAAGCAGACTGTGTGACAGGAACATGAAAACCAGGAATTGGAGTAAGTGCTTAGAGGCTCCTTTCATTTTTCAACTGTCTCCCAGCACCTTTTACCTCCGAATTCCACTTTTATGTTTGCCTTTGGAGATTTTCTTCTTCTTCTTTGTGTTTGAAGGAATCAAAATCCGTGCCAACTGAGACACACTGTCAGTATATTCAAAGGCATTGACTTCGAGGTAAAAATAAACCAGTAATTGTCTTCCATTAGAACAGCCTTTTCAGTAACAGATGGCAAGGAGCACTGACAGTAAGCGAGTCTGTTCTCTTTCACCTGTTCCCAGTCAAGGTTTAGTAACCGCGCCGCAGCCAGTCACATGGAGCATATGGCCACTCTTCAAACTTTAATTACCCAATAAAGCCTAGAAAATAAAAGCTCCAACGCACTAGGCCCCTGATGCCTGGACCTCTTGTTGTTTTTTATTGGCTTAGCCGTGCTGATGTAGAATTTGTTTGCTGCCACGTAAACAGCCCCAAGGCTCCTGTGGCTGATGTCTCGGTGGCCCGCTGGCATCTTAGAACCTGACCTTGACTGCTCTGACAGAAGAGAGAGGGGCTTAGTAAAGTAAACCACAAGGGAGGGACGTGATTTGCCGCCCTGTTTGTCGGCATCAATGGAAAGTTGCCTTTCCAACACGGCTCCTTTGAAGTGGTGAAGTGCATCCTGGAGTGAGCCCAGGCCCTAGGTGTTTCTGCTTTCACCAGAGGCACTTCTAATTAGCTTTCGAACAGCAGGCTGCACTGCATTCGCCCTCTGCACTTTGCAGTACGGGCACAACAGACCTCAAACACTGCCCCCTGCTGCCTGCCTGACATTTAGCAGCTGTTCCCACTCCCTTCACCTCTCTTTGCTCGTTCACCGCCCCCCCTCTCACCTACTTGTCATTTAATGGATGGTCTCACTGATTAATTTACCTAAATTCAGTCTCTCTCTCTCTCTCTCTCTCTCTCTCTCTCTCTCTCCCTAGCACAACTGGCATGTCAAAATGTGCCATCAAGCTGACTTACCTTGATGTGTTGGCAGGGAGGAATGCCTGTGACTTAATCCTGTCAGACGGTTGTGGTGTATTAGTGCCACTTTTGTTCCCCCAGGCTATGCAGATGACTCCCCTCTACTAGCCTAACTCATTTTGTCACATCCAAAGTATTTCTTATTGGATATAGATGCAAAATATAGATGTATACCAAAGCTGGTTTTCAAGAGAAATTCCACTATCACTGATGGTTTCACATAAAATGCAGCTGGTAAATTATGGTGCATTTTTATGATGAGCACTGAGCTGATGATTAGGAGAAACTCTGCACACCGTGCAGTTATGAGACTTGTCCCGAGGGACATAAAACAGAGAAGCCAACAAACTGTATAATTTCTGCATGAACATCCCCACATCACTACTGCATTTTAGGGGAGACTGGCATTGGTTGGCACAGTGCTAACGTCTGGGTCAGTAGGGGGAGCTTTCACAAGATAAAAATGATTGCTCTCTTGACCATTTTGTCAGGAGATCTGAATGTTACAGTATGATAAAGTGGGACACGTTTTGACTTTTCTGTGTTAAACAAAAACAAAATGTCTCCCTGAGTAAATACATTATAGAAATGTTTTAAAGAGAGATGGATTTATTAGAAATGTATTTTTGATATATAATTTTTATATTTCTACAAGGATAAGTAATGCTAGTTAACTAACAGTGTTGTGTCCTTATGTGGGTGGCATTAGTTGGCAATTTGATTTTAGGGTTGGTACATGGGTCAACTTGCCTACGTGTAGGGCTGTTGTCACAAAATTTTATTTTATATTATATGCTGCACACATAGTAAATAGCACAACTAGAATGCATAATGCGTTACTGTACTGTACTTACATTAGATTTACATTAAATAAATAAGTTGTTCTTACCCCGAAGCTGCAGGCCATTTGATGATGTCTATAGTTTCAAGCCCAAGCTATTTATGTGAAAATATTTATCTAATACATATTATATTTAAAATACAAAACATAAGGACCTGTACTTTTGCTCTAAGTAATGCCTGACAAAGATTATCTCTACTTTCAAGTACAGGAGTTGTCTGCTTTGTCCACGACAATGGAAGCCTTTGATAAAAAGAAACATTGATAATTTAAATTTATTCTAAAATGCTATTTGGTTGCCATTGAATGTTTACGTAGTTTGGTTTAAATTAAAACTTCTGATTATTTTTATTTGCTGCTTTATTCTTTGAAATTGTGGACTATCAAAGTTGTGCCAACCATCCCCATAACATGTGCCAGTCAACCCCATGTTGGGACTAGTTGGCACAAGTGCACAACATTAATTTTGCTTATGAATGCCCTAATTCCTGGAAGTGTTTTTTGACCTCAAATTAACATTTAGCTAAGATATTCATTTCAGTTGCTGTTATTTGGGTTATGCTAATGTATGGTGTACCCAGGATATCCAGCAGAGAGTGAAAACTGCACCAAACATCCCCACTCTCTCCTATATAACACATAGCAAAAGTCTTATGCTCTTAGCTAATGTTTCTTAATGCAAAATTAGAATGCTTTCCTTCTTTAATATAAACTCCCAACAGAGTTGTCAAGAGTTTATTTTAAAATGAACATTTCTGACAAATAGTGGTTACAGGTGCCTGTTTGTTTGGATGTAATGGAACAGGAGAGCTGAAAATGGTACTTCAAAGAGCCATGAGTGCCTGTATAGCAAATCGCATTAAAAGAGCCTCTTTGATAAGTCTGCTAGCACTCGACTTGACGTGGCTGCCGTAGTCTTCCTCTCTCTTCCGCTGAGTCATGGATGGCCTTTAACTATGTTCTCCCCCATCTAGCTCTCATTTAGGGAAGAGTGGCCTTGACTGTGTCAGAATTGCACTGATGAGACTTCTAGAGAATCGCTTCCTGTCCCACACTCCTTTTCAATTAACCTTTATTACGCCAGGTAGGTCCAATAAAGTCTCCTTTCCACAGCCAACCTGGCCAAGGGGCAGCCACTTATTCATTAGGCCGCAGAAACGGCGGTAAATTGAATAGCTGCTGTATCTGTGTGTTTAGCTGTCTTGTGTCTAGCTGTGGGTGCACCGAGGGCAGCTGGAGCACGTATTATCCATGAAAGCTGCGGTTAGAGATTCTTTATTCAGGTCAGCATGTGAAAGATGTCTCTGGTGTAATAGAGCAAAGCAGGTTTGCCGAATGGTAGTAGCTCAGTAAATAGTCCAGGAAATGGAGTGCTAGCGTTCTCTAGTATGGTGTCATCCTTCCTGCTAAGCTCATCCCTCTCCTTCCTGCAGTTTAGCCATCTCATGCTTTGGCCTGGAGCATTCGCCTCCAGCTCGGCTCCACTCTTCTCAGCATTAGTCCCCAGACTGCCCGAGTTTGGTTCCAGGATACATCTAGCATGGGAGCTAAAGCTAGCAACACAAAGCCTTCTCATAGCAGTGACTCACTAGCACTGGGCCTCTGGCATCCTCGTCCTCTTTGCAGTCTTTCACTTCTTTCATGTTTTCTATCTGTTTCCCCCACCCCCTTCGCCCCGTCTCCGTCCTTCCGATGCATTGAATATGGAAATAGATTAATGGGTTGAATTATGTTGTGTTGTTGTGCGAAGAGGGATTCAGAGGTTTTCGGAGATGGAGCAAGTCGAAGTGATGTTAGCACGCTTAGCTGCAGGCTGCTTATTTGACTGCGCTTTGACTGCTTCTGTGGTGATGCAGCATATGTAAACAGATATGTGTGATTCCAGACTGTCTGTTCCTTTCTCTCCAGCTGCCCATAGCAGGGGCCCTGTTTAAGGATGCTTTTACTTACCTCTACTTACTGAGAACCTCTCACCGTGCTTGCAAGTGTTTGGGTTTAACAAAAATAAGTAGAGGCAAAGCACAAACACACTTGTTTTTAAGCATTGTATATACGGTGTTGGGGAAAAAGTCAGAGACCATCCTCTAATTTTATTTTCCAATTGAAACAAGCACAAGCAATTCATTTTTTTAGCGTAAGGACAAAGAGCGTAAAACATTAAAGTTTCATTGTTCTGAGAACACCAGCAGCTTCTATGTTTGATAAGTACGTTTTGATCTTCTCAGCAGTGTGCTTGGGGTCGTTAACTTCTGTAGAATGAATTTCTTTCTAATAAAATGTTTTCTAGAGGGTGCTGCATGATGATGCATTAAATTTGTTCATACTAATCAGCATGCATAATGCCTTCATTCAGAGACAAACCACTGACTCTAGATGTTGTTACCAAACTTACTGATCCTCCATCCTCTTTGCTGACTAATGGTTGTAGACAGTCTAAAGTTTAAACAGTCTTTCATTGCTTCAGCAGTGTACGAGCCACCTTCTGTTACTTCCAAACATCTCAAACTTAGATGCATCAGTCCACAAATCCTTCTAATGTCCATGTCCACTTCCTAGTGCAAATTTTCTTTTTTGTCTTCCCCTTTCTCACTAAGGGATAAGCCCTTAGTGAGAAAGGGGAAGACAAAAAGGAAAACAAAAAAGAAAATGACAGCTACGCATTGTTTCAGACCCATTGTCTGCTCACAGTGGAAGAATAGACAGAAACATCTGGGGTTTTTTAGATCTGAAGCAAGAGTGGAGGCTGATTTTATCCTATCAATCAAAGATGAAAACTTTCAGCACTGTTTATTGAAGGATTTGTGAAGGATTTCTATGTTTAGTATTTTATACATATATTGTCTGTAATAAGTACGATTAAACTATAACCTTGTTAAGTAGTTAACAAGGTTAATACCTTGTTTGTTAATTCTCTTCTTGATACATCTTTTCTTAGGTGCCTTGCTATCCCTTTGCTGCTGTAGCAATGTGAGTTTCCCCAGTTGTGGGACTAATAAGGGATTATCTTATCTCATGGTGTCAGTTGTGATGGTCTACCAGGTCTTGCGCTGTGGTCAAGAGTCTCATATTCACTGTATATTTTACTGTTTCATGATTTTTTTATGCAAGTGAATGATCTCAAATCTGATCTTATCAGAATTATATGCATTTTTGACTTATGAGAAAGAAATTTGCAAGGCAGCTAAGGTGAGTTTGGATAGTCGCCTGTGTGAATGTGGATGTCTCTTTGAAGGTTAATAATGTCAGTGACACCTTTGGGAACAGATTTTGTTGGGAACTAGTTGGTTTTCAAACTGTAAGAATGGAAAAGTTAAAGTGGCATTAGGGTGCACAACAGAAAAGAGGCTAATTAATACTGAAAGATATGAGATTATATTTAGTGTTATAGGTTTTCTGTCTAATTATCATTTAAACTGAAAGGATGGAAAAAGTTAAAGTAGGAGAAGTGTACACAACAGTAAAGAGGCAAATTAATAGCTTTTGTGTAATTATCACCTTAAACTTATGTTTCTCTTTCCTGAAAAACTTTAACAGAAAATTTAAGAAACAGAAGGTGAACTGAATGTGGTCTCTGACTTTTGTACAGTACTGTATGTACCTGCATATATTATGAATTTTCTATGCCGGATCCTACCATTAATATTAGTGCATTAACATCAGTAACCCACAGGGTTCATCCTGACACATCCTGACACAGTTCATCCTGACACTATGGGTTAGCCCTATTTTTGTTGATGGTTTTCTTACAAAGTCAGAACATTTTTTTCCTGTAAATGTACATAAACAAACACATGCATATACACACACAAGTATCTTCTGAAATCTAATCACTCTTTGATGGAATAGCCTTTCTCTTGACTCCTTACATGAAAAGCAGACACCCACCATACCACATAACTGTGTCAGTGTGCAGCAGTTGTGAGGCATTAGCATTCAGAATGAGTCGTGTTTGTCCCCTGAGCGTCCACACAGAAAAAATTGTGTGGAAAAGCGTGAGTGTGTGCGAATATGCTTGTGTGTGTTTATGTAGGCTGCGTTGCCTGCGGGCTAACCGGCTTCTGTAATTCGGACTCATCAAGTAAATCTGTTTCCATGCTGATAGCGGATTGGCCCTCTACCGCTGGAGCACCACTTAACTGCAGAGCTCGTAGCGGAAGAGAGGGCCTAATTAAAACAGGATCAGTCCGGACACAGTTTAATATTCCTGCGGGCAGTCAACCGTACATGCCAAATATGCCAGTCGTGGGATGCAAAGCAAGGTGGCCTGTCTGAATGAAGACAAGCGGTGTCAGGGCCATTAACACTGAATCCAGATAGAGACTAGTATCATTAGTTTCATCCAAAATATGAAACAAGCAGAAAGAATAAAAGGGGATTCATTATCAGGCCTGTGTTTTGCAGAAAGAACTAAAAGCTCTTTGTATTAGAAGGGATTTTACACAAAGTCACATTTAACATGGGAACTAATCATAGTCCAAAGAGGTGGACACAGTGCCACCAAGTGGACAGGATGTTTGAGTCTATAATTCCTCTGTTCAAGTACAGTTCCTTGCTTGAGAGGGTCTGAAGTAAGAATTTATTTTGGAAGTCCTACAGAATAGGAGTGGCTAAAACGTTTATATAGACATGGGCTTTGAAGAGACAGGACAGTTGGGACGATGAACAGGGGGGGTAGATATTTATACACTATACATATTAAAAATGTACCCACTGGGGAGTAACTAGAAATCAAGAGACTGTCATAACAAGGTTAACAATTGGGCGTGCAAGTGTAATGGCATGTTTAAATTTCTGGGGAAACGCCCAAAAGGCTGTATTCAGTCGGTTTTTCCTATTTCAATATGAATGGAGTAAATACATAAAAGTGTGCAGAGATAAGAATGAGTATGGAAGTGTTCTAACAACATCTGAAGGGAGTATGGTATAATGAGCTTGGTAAAGCTTTAGTAAAAAGAAATAGAAAGATCTGGTCCATACTCCACCAGAGTTGTTGCCTCGGCACCTGATCGTTTTGCCATCTGTCACAAAGAGGACGCTAATGCATTACTAGGGATGCACCGATAATTATGGGCTGATGCTGAAATCTGATTTTTTCCCATGTAACTATTTACTGATGTCAATAAATACACCTTTAAAAATAATTTAAAAAAATTGACTAGATTCACCCGGATAAGCATTACAGAGAAATGTAGCATTTATTTGCAGATGGTTACAAATGCAGTAAAATTAATAATATGTAGTATATGTAGCCCTGCGTTGCATCACTCTAAGCGTCTGCATCTCTGTACAATATGAACATCATCAAATATCAGTTTGAAATGTTGGTCAAATTTAGCATTTGCATGCAGATACCAGTATGATTCAGAAAGCATCATGCCTAACACTACCTAAAACTGCTTTCATGTCCCACAGTTGAGTCTGTTGGGAACATTCTAGCACATTGTTTCAGAAATATTGGGGAAAAGAGTTAAAATTGCAGGAACTTCTGCAAACAGCTGTCCCACAAAGAAGATGCAAGTACACTAGCTAGGTCTTAACATGTGCTTGTGCACTTCTGCTGAATCAAGAAATGCACCTTGTAAGTGTGCATGGGACACGTATATTTTGGGACTTTGGGACAGTCTGTTGGTCTAGGATCAGTCTGCTGTCAGCTCATTTCTGTCCAACAGAGAACAGACTGTGTCCAAAACCTGCATTTCCCTCAGCTGCAGATGCTCATCTTCTGACTCAGTGAAAAGTGGCTTAGTGAAGGAGCTGATGGAGGCTTCGTGGTGTGACCTGATGCTTCAGCGTCTCTACCCCACTGTGACCCGCCTCCTCCACCCTGCCTTTAATTAGCTTCATTTGCAGGCGAGAGATGGTGTTCAGCTAGCTGGCGCTACCAGGCCAAGTGCTGCGCTCCCACTGGCGCGTTGATTGCTATAGTGTTCCACCTCAGGTGCAAACTTGAGTCTCTGTTTGCTAATGGAGACAATGAGGTACACACACACCAACACAGACATCTACGCACACGTACACACAAGCAGCGTTAAGTACTTTTCACATTGTGAAGTTAACTTTCATATCCTTTCTTCTTTGTTAGGAAGCCAGGTGATTTAGACATGGTAACAAGCAAAATATTCCTAAAAATATTTACAGCCCTGTTTATTTTTCTGTGTTTTTGTGAATATGTATAAATATGGTTATTCACCTGCTCTAATATAACTGTGCTGTGTTTTTGTGAATGTGTATAAATATGGTTATTTGCATGCTCTAATATAAGTGTACTGTTTTTGTGTTTTTTGTGTATATATGCACACAATATGTATATTTTTACCAAAACACATCATTATTGTTGGCATCCCTAGAAATTCTCATGAGCAAAATGTAACGGAAGCATGTTCCCATTTATATTTCACTTTTTTTAAGCCCACCTAAGTGTTCAGGAATTCTTAAGCGATCATCCGTGACTTCCTCTTTCAGTAGGACATGGTTGCCCAATTATGGTCCTGAAGATCTCCCACCCTGGTGAGTTCAAAGCAAACACACCTGCCAATAATATTCAGATGCTCCTTCATTACCTGGATCAGGTGTGATAGATTAGGGTTTGAGCTAAACTGTACAGGGTAGTAGGTCTCCAGGAACAGGATTGGACACTAGGATGTAAACATGAGGTTCCACAGGGGCCAAATTCCCTCAGTCATTGATCAACATGGGGCAGATTAAAGAATACAATATTGTGTTGACCTTCACAAATCAGGAAATGGCTACATGCCTGAAAATGTCCATATCCACTGTTAGAGCAATATTTAAGAAGTTTAAAATGAACAGAGCTCTAGTGAACTTGCCTGGAAGAGGATATAGCATATTTGGTCCCCATGCAGGAAAAAGATGGTTAGAGAGGCAAAAATGTTCTAGTATCACAGTTTGAGTTTGGCAAAAGATAGTAGCATTTTGGGGTCATAACATCTCCAAAACTACAAGTAGATGCCACCTTCATGACAACACACTATTTAGAAGGCATGCCAGAAAAAAGCTTTTTCTTTGATTTCAACACAAACATAAGGGCCTTGTATTTGCTAGATACAACTGAAACTTGGACTGGAACCACATTAAGACAGGTTTGGTGTAAAAGAACAGAAAATGAATGTTAATATGGTCCAGGATCAGTGATGTTTTGGGGCTGTGTTTTTCCTACAAAGCCTTGTAGGGAACCTTGTCAGGATCTATGGCATGAAAGTGTCCATGAAGTACTAGGATATTTTAAATGAAAATATGGCTGCCTCTGCCAGAAAGCTAAAATTGGTTGTGGTTAAATCTTCCAGCAGGATAATGACGTCCAACATACGTCCAAATTCAATGACTACAGAATTAGGTTTTGGCATGGCAGTCCCAGTCATCATCATCGCTTTAAACCCCTTGAATCCAGATAGGATCGCCGTGCCGTCCAAGACCCCTAACCTAAACCCCACTGACAACTTGTGGAGTCCACAAGAAAGGACCTTGAGGATCTAAAGAGGTTCTGTATTAAGGAGTGGTCTCACATTAAGCAGTACAGGAAGAGACTCCTTGGGCCTCATTCACAAGTGTCTTCCTAAGTTCTTTCTTAAATTTGTTCTTGAGAAATGTTCTAAGAAAACAAAAAACTTGTTCTTAAACTGCAGAATTGTTTGCACCTTTGTGCTCTTGAGTGTTTGTAGAATCTGTTCTTACCTAAGAACAAATCCTAAATAAGAAAACACTGGTGAACGTCAGAATCTTTGTGAAAACTGCATAAGTGTGTTTTAAGAAGAAATTTCTTCTTACGAACAGTTGGTAAATGAGGCCCACTGTTAGGAAAGTACCAAATGCAGGGTTGCCAGGACTTTTCTGCAGAAAAAAAATGATAAGGGTTTTTCTTACGCTAAACTTACTTCAGTTAAGGATTAAATTTCTCTCATATTTATTGAGCTAATCAAGTACAAAGACATTTTCTCATGACCTGTTTTGCCCAGTTTTACCAAGGATGCTGATAATTAAGCTGACTGTGTGTGTGTGTGTGTAAATATACCGTAAATAATAAAAAATTATGTATGAAAAAGTGCATACATTTGTAAATTCAGACTTATATTTTGACTCCTGAGGCAGAAAGCTTGATGATCAGTCTTATCTAAGTTGGTTGTGTCATTATGCAGCTCGTGTATGCTCAGAGCTCCATAGGAAGGGTGAGGTCCCTAGATACTGCCATGGGCATTCAGCAGCTGTGTGGACTGCAGCTCCAGCAGCAGGTGTGCCCGATAGGCCGGCCCATTCTGGACTCTAGCCGCTGTGTGCTCAGCCTTACATCCTCCTCCTTAGTATTCCAGCAGCATGCCTGCCCACTGACTGCTGCTCTCAGAGGACTGTCTGCCAAGCAGCCTTCTCACACAGGCCTGGAAATGCCAGTCATCTCCTGGGCTTCTGGACCTTAGTCCTCACGTTTCAGTTTCCTTCACATAGGATGAGCAGCGTGAACTCAGACATCACGGTTCATTTGTAAACAGCTTTGTATGATAGTGCTGTTTGTTACTAAACTGACATTTCAAATCATGTCAGTAAAAAGCAAAAGCCTGTACAATATGTGAGATGTCAGTCAGTTTAGGTGAATCCCACATCTCTTCCTCTTAATTAGGCATATCTTTTTTCGTCTCCACTCCAAACAGAAATGTTCTTTTTTTTTCAAATTGAATTGAGCACACTGACAGATTACTTTTTTAAGTTTTAAATTTCTAAAGAGCTTTGTAAGCTAAAGAAGAGTATCCTGAACTCAGATGTTCCTGACTGTGGTGTTTATAGCAGATGTTCAGTGCATGTCAATTCTATGATGGGATGCCTTCAACCTATATGTTCTGTGCTACAGTCCAGTTTTCTGCCTTCGAGCCATTGTTAAACGCATTATGGAAAAGTGCATGACTGTTCCTGTCTGCATGGGCACTGTTCTGTCCACGTGTGTTGGTGCTGTGGCTCCCTCATTAATTCTGTGGGAGGAAATGAACTGCATTCATTGTTAGTGCAGAGAGGAAGAGAGAGGGAGGATGGATGGCCTTGCAGTAAGATGCTGGGAAGAACAGTGAGAAGCCCTCAACCTAATGCTAACAGAGCTCGTCTGTGTGTGTTGCTAAGCCTGTGTGCAACAATGCTAATGAGGCTAGTGCTAGAGCTAGGCAGAGCCCCAGCCACGCCAGCATCTTCCAGCTGCATGTCTGGCCAATGAGAGAATGTCTGATTGGGCTGTGGGGAGAAGCTTGCGGTGGCGGCCGGAGGACTGAAGGAGCTGCAATCAGGTTCACTCAGAGCACTGAGGCCCCTGCTTAACCCCTCTAGACCTCTCCACATTGTGCGATCTTAATCCTGGAGCTGATGGGGTTGTGCCTTTGCCGATTTGATGATATTATCTTCACAATGTGAACAGTTTTGACCAACAGTATTATTTTGTGTTGTGTTGAGATCTGTGTTAAGAATCCAATAGATTGAATGGAAAACAGTAAATATAAAGGATTTTTACTATAGAGATATTTCAATCCAGTGTGTTTGCACTCCGATCTAATAATGTTGATTGCTGAGTAGCAGTCAATACCAATCCAGTCTTTGTGTTTTCATAGATAATAAAACCTCACAATTTGGGTAAGATGCCCAGATGTCAGTATAAGAACTCTTGCTTTCATACCGCTGTATTGCGTCTTGTTTCAAGAGAAACAAGATAATTTTTCTTGAATAGTTTCCACTTTGCTGCTGCCTTTGGAGGTTTCCTGCTCATTGATTATATCCATAGGTCTCCTGCAGGCACTGTCCAGCATAGTCTACTGGAGTTGTCTTCTAGTGCTAGTGTAACTGGTACTACTGGTATTTCTGACATCGGTGCTTGTTTGCTTGTAAGTAATACTTCAGACTTTAGTGATAAACAAATTCACGGCACTGCAGTAGCTGGAAATAATTTTGGTTTTATCAAGAGAACCATTGCTGGAATTTAAAAGCTATATTTGAATGAGAAGGTAGTCACAGACTCAGTCATAGCAACATATAGCGCATGCAGCTGGGTGAATGATTTGAGGGTCAAACTAGGAAAATACGTTAACAGTGTTTTAAAAATGAAGGCTGTTAATAAGTTAGCACGTCAATCTGTTATTAACGTGTTAACTCTGATGTTTCTACATATAACCATATTAATGTGCCAAGAATACACTATACTTTCATATTGCTGTGATAAGCACTCTGTGGCCTGCCCCTTTCTTTCAGTTTTGAGTGTGCTTTTACTGCAAATTACAGTTTATGTCACTCACAGTAATCGAATGAGAGCAAACTCAGAGCATATTAGCCACATGCTCACATTTTGCATGTCGGTGTTCCGAAGAAACATGGCTATTGAAACACTGGCTTTGCAGATATTACAGGTTTTATTATTCCACTGTAAGATAGTTATGCAGAGGTTTAGATCACATTGTAAACTTCTGAGAACACACCTCTCTGCTGCAGTTTGTGAATAATGCCATTTGCATCACCTCTACGACAGTGGTATGAGTAACCTAAAAGTATCTCGGTCGTTTCCGCCTAAAGGCGTACCTGTTCATGACCAGAAAGCATAGCGACCCACAAGAAATCAAAACTTTTTTGAATAAAATGTTTATTTTTTTCTTTTATTAAATGCTGGCACTGACCTCAGGACCCTAGGATCAGATTGTCCATTTGAGTTTAATTACAGAAACCTTGTAAGGAAACCCTAAAAAATGTAATGATGTTAAAAAATAGAAAAGGTTGGCCCCAAGTTTCAGCAGCTGTTCAGGATACATTTGGACTGTGATGGAAACAGTTGTGTACTTTAGAACCTGCAGTCCATCGTGTTAGCATCGTCATCCCCACCCCACCTCCTTGATGTTTGTTTCTTTATAACTGGTTTATCAGTTTGAACTTACGTCGCTTTTGTATGGCCAAAAATAAATTTGCCGATCCATGAGCCAAAATTAAACGCATATATTCACCATTGATTATTTGCTGCTCGTGCTGCAGGAAAGATATGAGTGTCTACCAAGAAACAGATGTTAAGACAGGCAGATTATGTAGACAGTACAGTGCTGGCGTGCTAGAAGAAGAGACAAGCATACTCTGATGGTGTGGACCAACGTAAAAATGTGTTCCCACCAACAGTGAACTGAGCCCGGGTTCACTTGGAAGCAGATTCAGACCCACGGTTTTCGTGGAAGAATGGTTCAGTTGCTTGGTGCAGACCCAAGTATGGATGTTTACACAAATGGTCAAAACTGAGTAAACTAAAAAATTCGATCTACACTGAACAAGGTAGTTGTGAAAACTCCCTGAGGGACGTCTCCATCTCTGGCTAGCTAAGCATCTGGTTCCCACGCCTACAGCTGCATAGTCTCAAACTGTAGATGTTTAATTAGCCTATTTTTTTGTATTTATACATCTATTTTAATATATATATTGTTTATCGATCTTACATATTATTAAGTTAATCATTTTTTCACATGCCCAGTACAGGCTACCGTCTTCTAGTGAGTTTGGGCCTGCCACTAGAGGGTGCTTCATGGCCCGCTTGCAGACCAGTGGTTGATAAGTTTGACCATTACTGGGCAGAAAACTATTTATTATTTTTATTTTT
>JAILXH010278131.1:0-11905 GCA_023558415.1 Piaractus mesopotamicus | reverse complement strand
TTTTTTTTTTCTAACAGAGACAGAAAGTGAAAACGAGTTTCGTCCCTTGGATGGACGGATAGATGAGTTCCACCCGAAGGCTACCCGAACATTGTTCATTGGAAATCTGGAGAAGACGACGAACTACCAGCAGCTACTTGATGTATTTCAGCGCTTTGGCGAGATAGTGGTAAATAGGCAGAAGTGAAAGGAAAAAATTTGAGTTAAATTACGCTGTTTTAAAGTTTTCTTCTAAAATTTGTCTTTTGTTTTCAGGATATCGATATTAAAAGGGTTAACGGCGTTCCACAGTATGCCTTTGTGCAATATTCGGATATTGCAAGTGTGTGTAAAGCCATCAAGAAAATGGATGGAGAGTACTTGGGTACCAACAGACTCAAGGTATTCATCTAGTTTACTGTGTCATGCAACAGTAACTAACAATGCCAGGTCCATGCTAATGAGGGAACATCACACAAAATTAAGCCTTGTGCACTCTTTCAATTACAAAATGTCAGGATTTAAGGGCTTAAAATATTTATTTGGTAATGTGTATTCTTTTGCAGCTTGGTTTTGGGAAGAGTATGCCTACAACTTGCGTGTGGTTAGATGGCTTGTCAACTAACATTACAGAGCAATACCTCACACGACACTTCTGTCGCTATGGACATGTGGTCAAGGTAATTGTCTCCCATGTATGTTTTGCTTGACTTTGCACTGTGTGCGATCTTGTTCGCTAACTGTTGAACAATTTTATAGGTTGTTCTTGACAGAATGAAAGGGATGGCTCTCATCTTGTACAACAACACAGATTTTGCGCAAGCTGCTGTAAGAGAGACCAAAGGATGGAAGATAGGTGGCAATAAAATTAAGGTAGTTTCCCCTGCATTTTATAGCTGTGCTCTAGTTTTAATGGATGAAGGTATTGATAATTGTATATGCATCTTCTCTGCAGGTTGATTTTGCCAGTCAGGAAAGCCAGATGGCTTTCTATCGCTCTATGCAGGCATCAGGACAGGATATCCGTGACTTTTATGAAATCCCCACAGACAGAAGGTACACCTGTGACAAGACTTCTTAGATATGAGAATAGTGCTTAGCTGACTTCTGGTAAAAATGTTGACTTATGTTAATTGTCCTCTTATCCTCTCTCCTTTATCAGAGATGATCGAAGACCTCCTTACCATGAATTCTCAGCAGAGAGAGCATACTATGAGAATGTTCGGACACCAGGAATTTATGCCGAAGATCCTCGGCGAGACTACCCTGCCCGCAGTCGTGAACGTTATACAGAATTAGATCATTACCAGGGTGACCACTATGACCCACGTTATCATGAAGACCCTCGAGAATACAGAGATTACCGGGACCCTTTTGAGCAGGATATCAGAAAGTACAGCTACATTCAGCGCGAACGTGAGCGAGAACGTGAACGCTTTGAGGCTGACCGTGGCAGATGGAGTCCATCCCATCAGCGCCGCCCTATAACCCCCTCTGCCTCCCCATCACCATCTGACCGTGTCTCAAGGGAAGCAGAGCGCCGTGTGTACAGGCATTCGTCTGAGAGAAGTGGAAGCTGCAGCTCCTTATCGCCAGCACAACCTCAGTTTGAAAAGCCTGAGAAGTCTCCAGTGGATTACAAGACAGAGAGTCTGGAGAGAGAAATGGAGCAGGCCGAGGCAGAACGTGTAAGTGGGCCAGAGAAGAACAAGCGTGGCAGGCGCAAGGAAAAAACGGACCGAGAGAAGGGTGAGAAAGCAAAGTCAAGAAGAGGGAAAGTACAGTCTCCTAGCATACCTCGCACTGAAGCAGACAGGGAGCCTAGTTTGGATTCTAATTCTGGAAAGATGAAAGTTTCCGATGTAGATGGCTCAGAAAGACAGAGACATAAAGGTGAAAATGAACCCTCTCCTTCTGATCCTGTTTTGCGCCTTGAACCACAAAAAGGAGAAAGACTTGATCAAGGTAAAAGTGAGTCAGTGGACCGAGATAGCAAAGGAAGATCAAAGAAGCACCTAAAAACTGACCCTGGAAATGAAGGGAAAGAGCCCCTTTTGGATTCCGACAGGCTTGCGGCACGAAAAAGACGTTTTGGTGATCCCAGTTGCAAAGCCATAAGACAGAAAAGAGGTCGCGTTGAAGATGAACAAACTGCTGGGGTAAGCCAACCTGCAGACTTTGGGGCAAATGCAGCTTTCACAAAAGAGGCAGAAAACGATGCAAAAACATTAGAAAAAGAGGCACAAAAGAGGGAACATTCTAAGTCCAAATCTGAGAGGATAGCTCACTTTAGTCAGAGAGAAGAGTTGGATCCCAGTATGAGAGTTGAATTTCAAAGCTGTCCTGTACGGCAAGGAGAACATTCTGAGCCTAATTTGGAGTCTCTGGACTCAAAAACTCAGCCCGGACCAAGTATATCTAGACGCGTCTCCAAAGATGGAACCCCAGAGAAGGACAACAAAGGCAGGGAAGAATATTTGGACATTGATCTTTCCCAGAGCTATCGCAAGCAAATGGAGCAAAACCGAAGACTTCGGCAGCAACTCCAAGAGCCTGATAAACCCGGAAAAGCAGAAACTCCTCATTGTGTAGACACAGAAGACTTTGAAAACCGTAGCTTGGTGCATGAGGTAGGCAAGCCACCACAGGATGTCACTGATAACTCTCCACCAAGTAAGAGCAAGAAACAGGAGCATTTTGATTTGGATGTCGGTGCCAAGAGAGAGCGTGTGTATAGAACTTCCCGGCCAAAAAATGAAGACGCAGACTGGAACAGCACGCATTCTCCAAGGTTTCAGCATGCCCCCCAACATGCAGAGGATGAATATACAGAAGTCCCCCATTTAATTACTGGTAAAGAAGTAAAAGAACTACCTAAGCCTGAGGATAATGCCCACCCAGACCTGGATGTTGCAGTTAAACGGGTACATACCTCACAGATGTCCAAGCAAAGCACACCTCTCTTAGATGAGCAACAGAGGCGCTGGGAGAATCGTTTAAAGCAGGACTTGTTACCCGATTTTTCAAGGAGCTCAGAAAAACGACGATTAAATCGGAAGTATTTAGAATATGGACTTTGGCCTGATTTGGAGCCTGGTGAGGTACGCTCAGATTCTGAAGAGGATAGAGAACACAAACCAAATTCTCCTATGCCCTCAACCTCAATGTCCTTCCCAGAACGCCATCGTGGAGACCGATTATCAGAATCCAAGCTAACCACCTCACTGGAGAGGAACAAATTTTATTCCTTTGCCCTTGACCAGACAATCACACCAGATACTAAAGCTTTGCTGGAACGTGCAAAATCATTGTCCTCCTCAAGGGAAGACAATTGGTCTTTCCTGGATGGTGACTCCCATTTTGCTAGTTTCAGAAGCAGAAAGGATACAGAAAAGGTAGAATCAACACCACGACCAACACCTTCATGGTACATGAAGAAAAAGAAAATACGAAGCGAGTCTGAGGACAAAATAGATGACCGAAAGGAAGATCCTAAGCCAGAAGAACAGGAGCGACGAGAGCTCTTTGCCTCTCGCTTTCTTCACAGTTCTATCTTTGAGCAAGACTCAAGACGCCTTCAACATCTTGAACGAAAACATGAAGATCCTGAACATGGTATGGGATATCCAAATGCTCAGCAAGGCCAAACTGAGGGTCAGCCTGATTCTGAGCCAGTGGTACTCTTCCATGATCGCTTTTTAGAGTTAACAAGGCTCCAGCAACAGAAGGGTAAAGAGAAGTCTGAGCAGGAATCCAAGAAAGATGAAAGTGTGGATGGAAGAGTCGATGAGAAGTCACAGGAGGAAGAGGAACCAGCTCATCAACGCAGTACTGTTGAACCTAATGTGCAGCAAGCAGAGATTAAACCAATCAGCCCTGCACAAGCCCCTCAGGCAAGCCCTGCTCAGACACTTAATGTAAACCCTGCCCAAGAAATTCAGGTATCACCACCTGTCTTGACAGTTAAAGAGATGTCACCACAGCTTGAAACAAGTAATGTCCAAGCTCCTTCACCTAAGCACCTTGATCCTCCGGTGAAAGAAGAAAAGCAACCTGAACAGATTTTTGCAACTGCTCCGTTGTCCCAAGAAACATCTGAATCAAATGGCTCAGAATGCCAGGAGACAAAGCCTTCAGTGAGTGAGGTAAAAGTAAGTCCAACTAATGATGTGGAAACACCTCTTAACAGAGATGTTGAGCAGTCCTCTAGTAATGATACCCATACCGATGTCACACCAGTGTGCCATGAACCAAAACCTGAGCCACAAGCAGAACTCCCTGAACTACAGAATTCCCCATCCCCTATGATTATAGATGAAACAGACAAATTAGAAAAATCTGAACCTCTAGATACAGGAACTGAACCTCCAGTCAAAGAGAGTGACTCAAAATGTGTTGACAGCTACCCTGTGGAAGAACCAATCTCTCCTCCACCAAGGTCAAGAAACAAGAAAGCCAAGGCTTCCCCTACAACACCAGTAGCCCCTTTGAATTTACCAAACACCCCAGATAAACAGAGCACACGCAAGAGTGAACGCATTGATAGAGAAAAGCTTAAACGTTCATCTTCTCCAAGAGGAGAGTTATCTAAAGCTGTTTCAGATAAGTCAACTGGCAAGTCTCCCATCCATAGCGCTGACACAGAGCAGTCTGTAGAGCAAAATGTACCCCCTGTAAGGGCAAGGCGTAGGAATGTGCGTTCTGTTTATGCAACTGTAGTTGAGGGTGAATCTGCCCCACAGACTAGCAAGGATGTTGAATCACCACGCAGTGCACGCAAGCGTGGTTCGGACAAAGAGAGTGGAACACAGCAGCAACCTGAACCAGATGTTCTTACTGCACCAGCAACTTCGAGACGGGGACGTCCACCTAAGAATCGACGCCAAGGAGAGGATTTTTTGTCTGGAAAGAATGAGCGGTCAAAAATAACTGACACCAAAGAGACGGATGTAAATGAATCTGGTAACAATGAAGCAGTCACTAAAGTTGGCAAAGGCAGACATTCCCCATACTTACACAAAGCAGCAAATCAGGGAACTACTTCTGTGTCTGGAGTGGGGAAGAAAGGAGAGAAAGTAGATAAAGTATCTGAGGCTAGTATTCAAAAGATTGATCCTTCTGAGATGGATGTGGATTCTCAAGACGGCACTAACCAGCATGATGGTGATCCTTCAGGTGAAAATGAGTCGAAAGAGGAACATAAACCGCCGGGAATTCCAGAAACGAAGCAAGAAAAAGACAAAATAACCCAAATGGATAAAGGAATTGGCAGCCAAGAAAAACTTGATTCTATTCAAGAACACTCTTTGGATAAAAGTGGAAGAACAAAACCAACTCGACTAAGTCGCAATTCAAAGCTAATGACTGAGGATAAATCTCTTGGTCTCAAAAACCTCAGAATCAGGCTTGATGTGACCGAAGTAAAAGTAAGGCTTCAGACAGGTGAGAATGAATCTGGGCATGATGATTCTTCTAAAAAGACTCTGGCAGTTGCCTCCCCCAAAGATCATTTACAAGAACCTAGATTTGAAAAAGATGTCACGGGTGATGGTGATACTAAAGAAGACAATGTAACTGCTCCCACAAAAGTCAGAGATCCACCTGAGGCATTATCCCGTGAATTGGAGCTTGAACAAGCGGTGGAAAATATTGCCAAGCTTACAGAAGACCCTACTCCACTTCTTCAGTTTAAAAGCCCAACAGAGGTACAGCCGCCTTTATCTGATCTTGTAGAGGAGCCTGTGCGTGAACCTGAAGAAGACAAGCCTGCTAATCCTGCTAGTGAAACTGAGCTTGCTGCTGCTATTGATTCCATCACATCTGAAGATGTGTCTTCCAGTCTGCCACAAGACCAGGTCGGCTCAGTCATAGATTCAGACTCTGATATTCAAACTTTAGTCCCAGATGTTAAAGTTGATGAGAGCAACTCTGCTACTATTCGGGAGGAGACTTCAAACACAGGAACACCAAGAAAAGGGGGTAAAGGCAGAGCGAAAGCCCAGAAGAGAGCCAAAGGCCAAAAGGCCAATCTGAACAAGAAGGAAGCAAACAAAGAGGTGGTATTAGAGACAGAGAGTCTCCCTGTTAAGTCACTAGAAGCTATACCTGAGTTACCAGCGGTCACAGAGACTTCGCCACCAGCTACTGCTGCTGTTATTACTCCATCATCTAAGCAGGATATAAGCTTAATAGCTAATGTTCCTGATGTTCCTAAAGCAACAGAAGTTCCTCTTAAAGAACAGCCTGACCTGCCAAAATCATCTGGGCCAGCAAATAACAAGAGCCCAACATCCCTCAAGCCTCAGCCTCATCCTTATGAGTGTACATCCCCCTCTCTGTCTCCCACAAGTATTTGCCTTAAACCCTCACACCTAAGCAGACTTCCTGTTTCCCCCACAGACCGATTGACTCAGCCTAAAGAGGCTGCAGTACTCTCTCCTTCAGTGACACCTTCAGCTTCATCAGAGAATCCAACATTACTCCCCGACTCCTCTCCCAATGACACTAACACCAGTGATCTGCGTAAAATTCTTTCAAAGCCGAGAAATATTCCAATTCCAGATATGAGTGCTACGCCTGGGAGCATGCATGCAAGGGAGAGTGATGCCAAAAATGCACCGCATGAAAACAGGAAGGGCTCTCTTGCAACCCAAGCTGTAGTTCGACCACCAGCCTCTTTACCATCCCCAGAGACAAAGCAAGTCTTTAGTGAGAAGTCTGTGATTTCTGTCATTGCTTCCACTGCCACCTCAGTCATCAGTCGAGTTTGCAATCCTTCTGAATCTGAGGAGAAGCCTAGCATTCCAATGGGAAATCCGTTTGTGGACAAACAACCTCCAAAACAGATGTATCAGCCCAGCATGGATGACAGTAGCACCTATCATAGCCCAGCAGTTGGAGAGGAGGGTGGAAATGCAGGTCGCTACATAGTGGAGAGCACCCCCCTGAGTACAGGCCCTACTGCCGGCCTCAGGGTGAATACTTCAGAGGGAGTAGTAGTACTGAGTCACTCAGGACAAAAAATTGAGGGACGACAGCGGATTAGTGCCAAAATCAGTCAAATTCCACCACCTAGCGCTGTAGACATAGAATCCCAGCAGCTGGTGTCCATGCCCCAGATCAAACAAGATCTTTACAGTGCCTCACAGCCAGCTACACCCAAGGGTTCCCTACCTCCATCAGACCACGGTCATTCTCTGAAATCACAGCCAAATGTTCCTTCTATTAAGCCAGATTCTGGACTAGACAAATTAGACGCATATGCTTCAGTTCAAAGTGGGGTTGTAAAAAGACTGCAGCAGACTGGGCCTTCACAAGTAATGGGTTTCCACCACTCAGAATATGGTATGGTGATGAAGCATCCCAAGAAAGAAGGAAACGAGCCTCTCAATGTGGAAAATGTGAAACCTGCCTGGGTGTCAACTATAAGTCCTGCCATAAGCCCTCACCTACCCTCTCCAGCTGGTAATGTTGGTTTCATACCAGGAACACCCACGGATAGAGCCTCTTCACATATTCAGTCAAAACAAGAACCACGGTCCCCACGGAAGTCTGGACATCCCCATTCTCCCTTTGTGTCTTCCCCCATTGGTTCATCATCTCCCAAAGGTGTTTCTATGGTATTGTCAACTGGCTTGTCCACAATGTCTCAGTATGTCCCCAGTGTACATCACTCTGAACAGTCCGTGATCATGCCTCCACATAATACGCATGGCAACCTTGGAAGAATGTCGCCTCACCGTGTAGGTCAGACCATTCCCATTGGTCACCTTTCTCAGGGAGATGTTAGAGTTAACACACCCCCGCTATCGATGATGAACTATGGCATTCACTCTGAGGGCCTTCCCTCAACCTGGCCTCCTGGTCAACAGCGCCCCACATCTCCTCAGGCTGTGGGGAACAGAGAGATGGTCCTCAAAGTCAACCCTGCCAATGCAAGAGGCCATGAAGGAGGTGAGGAGGAGGCAAGACGTTTTCACCAAGCACTTGGAAGGCCACCAGCTACTCAGCTGAAGCCGGAGTCAATGCCAGCAGAATACCGCGGGCCGATTCACAGTGGACTGCCACTGGAAAGATTTAACGTATCACCAAGAGACATGCGAATGCTTATGCACCATCAGCAAGGGGAGCGACCAACTTCAGAGCTTCACCAAGGACACATTGCTGAGGCCGTCCCTCCAACCTCAACTCCCACTAGCATTACAGCATCTCTGTCCCCACGGGCGCATCTGTTACAGAAGACTGTGGCCGACAAGGATCCTTTGAAGCAGTCGGAACTGAAGAGGACCACATCACCCCCTGGTAAAGATGGATTGATGGGAATTCGGAGTGCAGTGCCTTCCATGGCCTCTCCTCAGCGGGTACAGTTGATTCCCTCAGGGCCTGTTCCACCCTTTTCTGAGTATTCAACTATGTACACCAACCTGCGCACTGTCCACTCCCAGTTCTCTGAAAGTTCGCCTTTGGGGATTGCCCAGCCACCCCGTAATATCACACCCTCACAGGTAGGCTGAACTTGAGTGCTCGGGTATTTAAGCTGCATGTTTTAAATTTGAATCGCACTAATGTGTATTTGCATTGGTTCAACTAAGGGTGTTCAAGAATCTGACCACAGCCAAGCACCGACTGAAGCTAAAGTGGAGCATGTTGGACACCAGCAAGTCAACATGGTGCAGCTTCTGACGGTAAGAAGATCAAATATGTAACCTGAAAGAGTTGTAGAAATTACTTGAGTTTGCTGTTTGGATTGTAGCTCTTCTTAGCGAAGTCCATGGAGTTTAGTGTAACTCCATAATAAGCTACTTTCCTTGGTTCTCAATTTACGCATTTTTTTCCCCCCGCAAAACAGAAGTACCCAATTGTGTGGCAAGGCTTGCTGGCACTGAAGAACGACACTGCTGCAGTCCAGTTGCATTTTGTCTGTGGAAACAAGTCTCTTGGCCTGCGGTCACTTCCTGTCCCAGAGACAGGCGCTCTCCTCCGTATTGTCCAGAGGATGAGGTTAGAGACCCCACAGCTTGAAGGAGTGGCCCGCAGAATGACTGTAAGTTCCTAATTCAGTTAGTATGGGTATAATTTAACCAACCTGCAGATATTTGAAGAGGCATGGGAACATTACCGTATGTCTCATTGTCTGTCTGTCTTTTGACTGTAGGGCGAGAGCGATTTTTGCCTCTTGCTGGCCATGCCCTGTGGTGTAGATCAGGAGGATGTGGTGAACCAGACGCAGGCCCTCAAATCGGCCTTCATCAACTACTTGAAGGCCAAGCTGGCTGCAGGCATCATCAATGTGCCCAATCCTGGCTCCAATCAGGTGTGTGCATATTATATTCTTTAACGATGCATTATTCATGATCTATGTGTTGAGCATTGCTGCAGGAACATCTGGTTACTTAGCTTGACACCTTTACAACAAAAGCGATTGTCGTCACTGATTGCGTATACATGCACTTAATAATCCGATAACTGCAGAACATCAGGTTTTGTCAGTAATTCGATCAACACGTTTACATGATCTTGAGTAATCAGATAATGGGGAAACTCTGAGTCTACATGAGTCAGACAGTTATAAGATTTTTATTTTTTTTTAAAACATCGCCGCTTTACCTGAAAATATAAACATACATCATCTAGAAGATGAAGAATATTTAAATCCTTTATTTCGTGTTTGGTTTCAGCGCCGCTCCAAAAGTGTTTCGCTGCGTCTCACGACAACCACCGTCTGATCTAGTGCAGGCTGAGAAATCTGATAAAAATCGGAGTAAGAGTTTACATGCACTGAGAAGTCTGATCACTGAGCTAAAATCCAGCCTCTTTATCGGATTTGTCAGTCAGATTTCTAGATCAGAGTATGGTGTTTACATGACCGTTTGAATAATCAGACAACTACAGAAATCCGATTATGCCTTGGTTCCCTGAAATGGTAGCTTTTTATAAACATCCCTAACTTCTTAATACTAATGTGTCTTAATGCAACAGGAATCGTTTCCGATTTTGTGCTTTTTCTGTTGATTCATTTGTCATGAAATGTTTTATGTAATAAAATGAGTCTTACCTGCTCTTGTCTTCTTTTTTTCTTCTAGCCCGCCTACGTGTTGCAGATTTTCCCTCCCTGTGAGTTTTCGGAGAGTCACCTTTCACGACTCGCTCCTGACCTTCTCAGCCAGATCTCCAGTATCTCTCCTCATCTTATGATTGTCATCACCTCAGTGTGATTCCACATTCGGTCAGGCCAAGCTCTACACATCAACGCTCACCTCGACTCGCCACCTTTACAGATACATTTGCATTTACAGCCTGGAGGGACTCTGATCTCTGGAGATTTAAGTGTTGTTTGTCTGGAATCCTACCTTCTACATATCAGTCTTTAACCCTAGTTCGTCTTTCCTCTGGTGGCCCTCTGTCTCTCCGAACAACTCAAGGATCTGTCTGTCTGCAACACCACTCCAGATCATGTACAAGCTAATTTCACCATTTCTCTGCTGTATTTGTATTTATTGGTGAATTTTTTATTTTTTTGCTCATGGAAATTCTTTGGGAAATCAGGATGTTTTGAAGAACAAGGAAAAAAAAAAAAAGTGACGAAGTGGACGCTATTAATTCTTTTTTTTTTTTTTTTTCTTCATTCTTCAATGATTCAGTTCTATTAATTTTTTTAAAAGGTGGATAATAGAAACCGTTGTAACAGACTAATGGGTTTTTAACTAGTCGTGCACATTCATTGGTCAGTGCTCCTTCTGGAGAAGAAATAACGTTGGGAATGTACGTTTCAGGGGATCTTCTCATCAGCCTTGCCTCGTCACTCACTTTGCTAATCCATATTACGGCAGACTCATCCGTCGGCTCAAAACAGACAAACAGCTGCAGGACTTTGGAGTTTTTGGATCACAGGACTGTAAATATTTTAAATATTTAAAACCCTGGCAAGTTGGCTTAAAACCCAGGAGAGTTGCCCTTTATTATTTTCAACCACGGAACTAACCACGGAAATCTTCGACGGAAGAGATGAGCGAAGAGCATCACCACAAAACCAGACTTAAATTTGTGATGTAAATACTTAAAAGACTTTTGGGCTGGCAGCTCTTGCGAGGGTTTGTTGTGGGCACTTCAGTTTTTCTTACTCAAATAATAAAAAAAAAAAAAGATCCAGAAAACTTGAATATAACAGTCATATGCTCTCTCTCATTTCATTGTTTGTGTTAATTGATCCTCCATGAGAAAATCATTTTGTGTGAAATAAATGTCTCTAACCAAACAAAAACATCAACAGTAATACTTTTGTGTTTTTGGCGTAAACAGAGTATTTTACATTCCTGGATGTGAAGTTAATCTACACGTATCTACAATTTGCCAGCAATACACATGAATTAGTGATTGAATTTAGCTCTTTAAAAGACTTGATCTTGTATCTGAATGCTGGACATAAAATTGAAGGAGTGGTTTAAATAGCAGTTAGAGTGCAGACTCTGACGGTTTCAGTTCTAAATAGAAATTCCACATCACTTTCTCTATACCGATGCTGATTTTTCTCGCACTGCTAAGCTGTAACATGACATTTTTAATCTCTTCAACATCTGAAAGAAGACCATCATGTTCAAACATTGGCATATTAATGGTAATCGGGTATCGGATCAGGGCCATCTCCAATTCGAAATATATAATATAATATATTGATACACATGGAGAGTTAACACACACAACACATGCAGTAGTGTGCAAAAGTCAGAGACTTTAATTTCCAGTCAAAGTGGCCATCGGTTATACAAGTTATTCGTTTTTTAGCAGAAACACTCGATTTAACAGAAAAATTACACAAAATCTTCAACATCTAAATCTAATATCACTTTTTCTTTTTATTCCAGCTTCCACTCTTTTCAGGAGACTCACTTTCAGCTCCTCAAAGAATCTGCAGACACACCTCCAAAGT
>JAILXH010278107.1:2677-14409 GCA_023558415.1 Piaractus mesopotamicus | reverse complement strand
TTAAGCTGACTAAAGGGAAATTTTGCAGACATTCTTGCATAATTCAGTCACTGAGATGTAAACAAAGCCATTTACAGTGGTTTAATCAGAAAAAGGTTCAGTGTAGAGAAACTTACTTACACAGATTTCTTTACAGTGATGGTGATAGGAACCAGGGGTCACCATGTCTACACTGCAAATATAGCCATTTTATTAACTGTCTAACCCTAAATTTAATTGAAAATAATACAAAGACAACATATCATGTTGAAACTGAGAAATTTTGATATGGCATAAAATGCAAAATGTCCATTTTGAATTTTATGCCAGCAACACGTTCCAAAAAAGTTGGGACGGGGGCCTGTTTACCACTGCGTTTCATCACCTCTTCTTTTAACAACACTGTAAGTGTTTGGGAACTGAAGAGACCAGTTGCTGTAGCTTTAAAAGTCAAATGTTTTCTCATTTTTGTTTGATATAGGATTTCAGCTGCTCAACAGTTTGTGGTCTCCTTTCTTTTATTTTTTGTTTCAAAATGCACCAAATGTTTTCAGTGGTGACAGATCTGGAAAGCAGGCAGGCCAGTTTAACACCTGGACTCTTTTACTACAGAGCAATTCTGTTGTAATACATACAGAATGTGGTTTCACATTGTCTTGCTGAAATAAGCAAAGCCTTTGCTAAAAGATATGTCATTTGGGTGGCCAGATATGTTGCCGAAACCTGTATATATCACTTAGCATTAATGGTGCCTTCAAAGATGTGTAAATCACCCATGCCATGTCCACTAATGCACCTCCATCACATTCCATCACAGATGCTGGCTTTTGAACTGTGCACTGATAACAAGCTGAGTGATCTTTAGCCTGGAGGACATGATGTCCATGATTTCCTAAAAGAATTTCAAATTTTGATATGTCATTTTCCACTTTGCCTCAGTCCTCAGTCTAAAATGAGCTTGGGCCCAGAGAAGGTGGCGGTGTTTCTGGATCCTGTTTATATGTGGTTTCTTCTTTGCAGGGTAGAGTTTTAATTTGCATTTGTGGATGCAGCGATGAACTGTGACAGTGGTTTTCAAAAGTGTTTCTGAGCCCATGCAGTGATTTCCACTACAGAATCACACCAGTTTTAATGCAGTGCTGCCTGAAGGCCCAAAGATCACGGCCAGCCAATGTTGGTCTTCGGCCTTGTCCCTTGCATACAGAGATTTCTCTAGATTCTCTGAATCTTTTAATCAAAGTTCTGTAGATGATGAAATTCCTAAGGTCTTTACTTTTTTATGTTGAGAAATATTATTCTTGAATTTACCTGTGTAGTCTTTCACAGAGTGGTGAACCCCTCCCCATTTTTACTTATGAAAGACCCAGCCTCTCTGGGATGCTTTTTTATACCCAGTGATGTTACTGACCCTTTGCCAAACACCATCAGGTGTTTTTTTTTAGCATTACACAACTTTACTAGTCTTTTGTTGCCCCTGTCCCAACTTTTTTGAAACATTTTGAGATCAACTTCAAAATGGGCATATTTTTTTTCAAAGAACAATACAATTCTCAGTTTCAACATTTGACATGTTATCTTTTTACTATTTTCAATTAAATTTAGGGTTTAAATGATTTGCACAGAACTGCATTCAGTTTTTATTTACATGTTGCACAGCATCCCAACTTTTATGGACATGGGATTGTGAATGGAAAAAAAAAAAAAAAACTAATATGCCTTCCAACATTTTTATTGATGCACCTCTCCACCATGAATAGATTTTAAAATACATTTTAGGCCAAAACTTCATCTTTGAAAGGCAACATATTGAAAACCATTTTGTGTAATTGCTTTCTGTGAGGGAGCTTTCAGAGGCATTTCATATCAAACCACTCTGAATGACTTTGTTTACATCTTAACAACTTTATTATACTGAAATATTTAAAATTGGCGGAATTCCCCTTTACCACGGCAGCAAGGAAAAACATACAGTGACATAAGCCATGAATGTATGTATGGTCATTGAATAAAACCACATCAACATAAAAATGTTCCCTACTTATCTTCTGCATTAGTTGCTGCAGAGCAGGCATGTGTCTAAAAGTTTCAATGGTCATCACAGAAGGCATTACATAACAATTTCTAAAACATATTTTCTAGATACATCAGCAATGTGGCTTTGGCAAAAGCTTTCCTTTATATTTTGTGTGATCATACTGATTTTATGTACAGGAATAAGAACATGGAAGATGTTAAAGTCCCTCAATAAGCTGCTGTTTTCTGCCGTTTTGAAAGGACTTCAAAAGGTTGGCAACCGAACAGAAAGAGAGAGGAAAAAACCTTTGTGTATGTAAGAGAAAGAAAGGGCCGAGCTGAACAAAAAAGTCGACAAACTATCCCAATTAACACGTTTTCTTTCTATTATCCGAGTTGAAAATACAGGGCAAAGTACAAAAAAAGAGAAATGTGTAGCTGGCGAAGTGGGGCACGCTGGGGGAAAGGGGTTTTGGAGTGTGTCCCACACTCTGGTCAGTGTGAGAGCGCCAGCTCAGTGGGTTTATAAAGTGGAAAGTTTAATGAAGTAGCAAGCGAGGGAATGGTGGGGACAGTTCTCTGCGCACAGATGGCCCTTTGTAACTCCTGACACCTGCCAGCTGCCTGGCCTTCAAAATGATGGCGCTGGGGGAGCGGGGACACCCTCTCTTCTAAGCTGCCTACAGTGGCTGAGGTTGACCCCTTGACCCCTGGTGTCAGACAGGGCCAGCGAATGTTTTCTCTCTTCCCAGTGGGTCTCCAACTCTTGTCTATGGTCCTTTACAATCCCCGCAGTGGCCTGGGAGTCTGCCTCTTTTGGCCAAGCCTTCTAAATCTGCTGGAGATTAGATGGCCAGTATTCCTGTGTTCACCATGAACTTGTTTAAGCCGGTTTAGATCAAAATAATATTAAGCATAACTAATATATAATTTATTGTACAGAACTGTTTAGACTTTTTCCCTTTAACATTTTGGTGTACTGTCTTAAAATGATTAATATTAATGAAATGTTTGTGAGCCCAGAAAAAAAAAAAAACGATGCTGGTAAACAGCTGTTAAAGATGTGATGGTATGTCACGCTGTATGTTATGTGTAAATTTGGTCTGAGAAGTTGGGGAGACCATGAGGGTATACAGATATTTAAAAATAAAACAAGGCAAACTATATTAATATTGTATGTGAAAAGCATGTTAAAAAGCTTTTGTTTGTAACATACAGGCAGGGCCTGTTTGTGCTTCTTTCATTTTGTTACATTAACCGCATATAAAAATATTTAGCGATGAACTGTGGGTCACAACACATTACTGACTATTAAGACTAACTGATGAAATAACATCTATTCTGATTATTATTATGATAAAAAATGTAGGATAACATCTAACAGCTCTTTAGTAACTAAGTGATATAGACGTAAAAGTTTGAACACCACCAAATTAGGTGTTTTGTTGATTTTCTAAGTGAAAATAAGTTTACACATCCTCAACCTTAAATACTGCCAAACTTAAATGTATTTTAGCACACAATTTCTATTTATTTGCTGAGTTTAACATATTAGAAAAAAAACATGATCTAAAATGTGCAATGACATTTGCATGGGCCACATTTTATGCTTTATTTTTCCCGAAATGTTCAATTCAGCAAATAAACAACAGTAATTGTGCATTAAAATGTGTGTTCTCTATGAAGGACGTCTGGTTATTTTCACTTCAAAATCAACAGAATGTAATTTGACCGGGGGTTACCACATTTTTGCACACTACTGTATTCAGAGATTCTCATACGAGAAGCCGTTGCTCCACAAGTGGATGCCTTGTAGCACAAACTATATTCACATAATGTTGATATAAATAGAAGATTGCGAAATTTGGCTGTTAAACTGTGCTGTTGAATCAAACTGCTGTTCTTTAAGCCAAAACTGCACTCATGCAGCTTCTGTAGCTTGCAGTGACAGCTTGATATCATCAGTGAGGGAGGTTTTGTGCGTAAATCATTCTTAAAATAATGAGACAACCATCCACAACCCCCTTAAATTATCTCACATACTTTCAAGTGACAGGAACTTGCCCCTCCCGTACTCCCCTAATTTTGCTCCAGTGATGTGTAGTGATTAATGGTGCAAGTTAGTGCTACACACTCAAAACTCTACTACTATGGCACCCAGACACACAGAAAATCTTTAACTTTTCTGTCTTCTAATCTCTTAAAATAGATTTTTTCAGAAGATAGGAAATACTGTTTTGTCTAGTCATTACAGTCATACAGTTTTGGGGTAACGTGGTACAAAGTAATGCATTACAGTAATGTGCTTACTTTCTACTGTATTGACACAGTGCAATGCATTACAGTTTAAATTCTTGTAATTATATTACAATTACTGACTTCTTAAGAATTACATCACTTGTGTTACTCATATGCCTCTAAGACAGCAATATTAGTCACATGCAATGCATTTAAATTACAAATTTCCTCTATATAGATTATTTGCGCCTGTATTTGCATGTAATTTATGCATACATGTGTGACCTGCGATAGCTGGCTACGTGACTTCCCATACGGAAGAAAAATATATGCTCATATTCAAAAATATATGTGCAATATATGTGATGTTTTAAAATATAGGTGGTAAATATATTTAACTGTGTCATTTTTTAATATTTAAACATAGGCCAATATATCGCTGCTGTCTGAACAAAACCTTCTCCAAAACGATAACTTTACAGGAGAAGGAAAAAACACACTTTACTTTTAATGTAAGCCAATGGAACCAGAATTTATTCCAAGTCATTTTGGGTCGTTTCTTTTGGTCAATTCATCATGAAATTTACCCCCAGTGTAAAGGATAACATGCATTTTCAAATTATGTCAAAAACTGAAAAACTACCAAAATGGAGATACAAGGTTTTGTTCCGACAGCAGCGAAATGTACATATGCTGTATGTACATATACATCAATATATTGCATATGAAGATTAAACATATGTAACATTGTCATTTTTTTATTTAAACATATGCCAAACAAATTTGACACATATTTTGAAAAATACATAGAAATATATTTTTTGCATATGTGTGAACATGAGCAGGCGAGTGTGGGAACAACAGTGAACATGGCAAACAATCTGTTAAAGCAGCTAATCACGCTAATATGAAACTGATGGATAAAAATCACAACACTGAAGAAGAGAGAAGCCTCACACACACTACTCAGAAACAGCTCCGAAATAATTATAATTTATTCATAATTGTTTTTTGAGGCAGCTGTTTCTGACTGTTTCTACTGATTAGCTTCTTGCTTTTGAAAAAGCATCTGCCATCCATTCTTTAAATCAGCATAACTGGCTGTGTGCTGTTTTTTAGGCAGAGACACATACAGACCTGTTGGAGTTTGAGAGTATAACTCAGAATTATAGTAATGAGTAGTGAAATTACTTTTCCCAAGAAGTACTAATTATAGTATGATCCCATTAAAGTTTGAGAGAGGTAAGCAAGTATTTAATTGTAATTGGATTACCTTACCTTCCCCACCACTGACCATAATAAATGACTAAATGTGAAGGTTATGACATTCAAAATTAGTTTGCAAAGCCTTGTGGCCAGTTCAGGTCCTGAGGACGCTTCCACGTGCTGTCAGAAAAAAGGTACTGCATAGGTACATTTTTTATTTCTCAAGGTGTAAACAATGCAAATGTACCCTCAAAGGCATAACAATGATTTGAAAGTCCAAATGTGGACCTTGAATAAGTTTTTCCCAGGGAAAAGTACATGTTTAAGCCTTTTCATAACCTAACCGTTTTAAAATAGAATAATAAAATTAAAAGGCTGGAGACGAGATGGTGTGTGGAGTTAAGACAAGTCAATTAAAGGTACTGAAGACGTACCCTTGAGGACACCACCCCAGTGACAGTTTAGTACCTTTTTATTGAGAAAAACTACATGGTGAAGTTAGTTAATGAGCTGGACTGGGTGTGTAAGAGCAGGGAAACATGAAACTGTGCCGTGCTGTGACGATCTAGACTGGATCCAAATAATAGACCATAGAAAATGCAAGTGAATGACCAGAATATACCAGAGATGATAAACTATGGAGTTTTCCCAAGGCTCACATAACATAAAGTGTGAGACGATAACTAAATCTCTTGCTTGACAAGCTTTCCCATGGTTTTCTTGAGGTTTTCCAGGGTTTCCAAAAAATCACGTTCCGTTGGTTTGGTTTTTCACAACACACCAACTCAAAAAGCACGGTATCTTTTGAAAACCATGGCACGATTCATCAAGACTTCGTCTGACGTGTATAAGCTATGTCTGCCAACTGAGATTGAAGAAGATGGATTGCTCTCCCTTCAGAAAATTGGATAATTGGAGGTTTGAAGTGACCGCTCTGCCAATGGGCGCTCGTTTTGCAGAGAATGGGTTGGGGGAAGCATTTAGTTATTATACAAGTGTCAAAGCAAACTGCATACAAAAAGGAAAAGCGAGAAGGTGTTATTTGGAAGGCAGGGATAGCTACTAAAGATAAACATTTCAGTGTTTATAAAATAAACTAAAATAAAGATGATTACTACAGAGTGCTACAGAGGCCCTTACCATTATTTAGTGAACCAGACTTCTCATCCCTATAAGATGATCTGATCATCTAAATCAGGGCTAAATCAGGAGCTTCTTGAGGGCTGGAGTTCAGAACAGTTTGGTGATCTTACTACCCCAACACACCTGATTCAACTCAGCAGTTAATTGCCAGGCTTAGGTGGTGTGCTAAGAGCAAGGAAATCACCAAACTGTGTCAGACACAGGCCCTTTAGGACTGGGTTGTGCCATTTTTCATAAGTTTATATCTAAGTTTGGGGGTAAAGTATTTACTAAGTCCTTAGTTACACTAGTTGGTTTCAAACTATCCTTTTACTAAATTTGGTTGCAGCACAAATCCTTAAGTCACGTCTTAACTAGTAACAACTAACGAATGCGTACGTCACTTTAACACAACAATAACATGATAAGGACCAGTCTATAAACCCGCTGCCAAGGAGACGTAGCAGCAGCCTGTTCTGACTTTTTCCATGGAACAAAATATCTCTTCCGACATAGAAGAGAACACTGGGCCTCACTCTCCAATATCTAAGTTTTTTCTTAAATGTGTTCTTGAGAAAGGTCCTAAAAAAAGTCTACGTCAGATTCATGACGTGTTACTAACCCGAAGAGCTTTTGCGCTCTTGAGTGTGTAGATTCTGTTCTTAAAACAAATCCCAATAAGAAAACATTGGTGAATGTCAGAATCTTCGTGAAAACTGCATAAGTGGGTTTTGAGAAGAAATTTCTTCTTAAGAACGGTTGGTGAATGAGGCCCAATGTGTACAAGTTAAACTGAATAAAACTAATTATCTGTAACCACTGTCACTGTTTATTCTTTAATATTTCCCTGAAACAACCAAATATGCAGCTTTTAAAACGTCGGTTTCTGGCTGACTGACACAACAGATGCCTCAGTTTAGCCGTTTGGGCAGCTGCTGAGTCTCAGAGCTGTGGCCGTTTAGCTTCATGCTCAGAGTTTAAACCAGGACGATGACTAGAGCTGTAAGTAAAATCACAGCATATTGCGTTTGGAGTTTTTATCTTAGTTAACAAAAAAGTAATGCTTTGGTCTTTAATGAGTTTTCTATGCACTCTTGAACAAGAATGTTCTTCAAGGGCTCTTTAGAAAAGAAAATGGTTCTATATTGGACTCAAAGAACCCTTTGCGTGATAGTGTTCTTTACGTCATGAAGTGTTCTTCAGATTGATTGAGAATGTGCTGTAGATGGTTCTACATAGAACCTTTTTGAAAAGGGTTTCACATAGCACCAAAAAGAGTTCCACTATTTTTACAAGCCAAATAACTCTTTTTGGTACAGTTCTTCGCATCATGAAAAGGTTCTTCGGATTGATGAAGAATGTGCTGTACATGGTTCTACATAGCACCAGAAAAGCTTCTTCTATTGTTATACACTCGTATTGTAACAATAGTAGAACCCTTTTTGGTGCTATATGGAACCCTTTTCAAAAAGGTTCTATTAGAACCATATACAACACATTTACCAACAATCTGAGGAACCCTTTTGTGATGCAAAGCACCCTTTAATCATGTAAAGGGTTCTTTGACTGTTCATGGTTCTATATGGAACTGTTTTCTTTACTAAAGAACCCTTAAAGAACCATCCTTTTTTTTTTAAAGTCTGTACTACATAGAACCTGTTTTGCTAACAGTGTGTGGTTTCCCCAAAACTTACACCTGCTGAGAGGGAGCTGTAAATATTTAATAACCACTAAGCTCAACATTAAAGCTAGTTTGTGTGGTGACACTGGTTTTGATTTAGTGATGCATAAACCTGAACTTCGTAAACGATTACGTTATAGCCAGCCTATGTTTGAACTTACGCACAGCTGGTGCAACTGGCCACAGGACTGCAGTTCACCACCTGATCTGAATCATAATAAAGAATAACAATCTTATTGACCTCACAAAATTCACACTGCTATGTCTTTATTGAACAGAAGGTTTAAACAGTTAATGCCGTTGATGGAATAAGTGTGCGTAAGAGGATAATAACCTCTTAATAGAGGGTAATTGGAGTCATGGGTTCAGTCCATTCAGGTGTGGGTTTGACCTTCTGGCCAGGAGGAAAAATGGTTACCTGCTTTTCAAAATATAATTCTCTAGAAAAACATTGACATAATCTGAAAAAGATTTTTAATGACCTCAGCTGAAAGGTTGTTGAAGCTCATTAATGTTGGGCACAGAGTCTAGAAGTGGAAGAGTTTCAGTGCATTTTCTACACTCCCTAGGAGTGAGTGCTCTACGACGATCAGTGCCAAAGCGTTGTTCATGAGCAATCCACTGACCTCTCAAAGTACTTTATCATGAAAGTAGGGTTCAACCGATTTAAGGGTTCATTGACCAATACTATCAGGTGAAACAATTTAAGATTTATATTTTAAAATGTAAAATTATTGTACACAAATAGTTTTATTTAAACAGTACTTATATGATTATCAGTTCTCCATTGTCATATGTATAAAATTTAATCAGCAGAAAGTCATATATAACACAAATTAGGGTTTAGAAAAATAAACCAAAATACTCAATACCAAAAAAAGAATGCTCAATCGGGATTACGTTTTAATATTTCAATACATAAACTGGATTCAAAACTACTTGTGGCAGGTGTAGTTTAGGCATTGCCATTTCAAACTTGTGCAACAGCTTGAAGCCTAACTCTGAATATTACTGGAGGAGCCTGTTAGCCTGATTAAGCTGTTCTAATCTGCCCAGCTAGTTAAAAAACAATAACTTCCATAGTGTATGGTAAAGTGAACACAGACAACTGCCACCAACACATCCTCCAATCAACAAATGCCCTCGCTGATGAATACATATATATAGTGAAATAAAATTATCGTTTTCATTAAGATATAAACAGTGAGTCAGTGGACAACAGTGGACGATCAATGAAAGTGTTTACATGCACTTAATAAAACAATCATTACCGAATATTGACAGCTGTTTGAGTATTCATGTGGTCGTGTAAACAGCATACTCTGATTTATCAGATCAGATTAAGGCCTAGAAATCTGATTTAGATAGATTTAGAGAAGATAAAGAGAGCTGGATTTTGGCTCAGTAACTCGGTTTCTCAATGCATCTACACTCTTGCTCTGATTTCTTTCATTTTTCTCAGTCTGTGCATGTGCTAAAACAGACCACAGTCCGAGAAATAGCAAGTAGCATTTAACACGGCACCCATGAGATGGCAACAAAACCTTTGGAGCAATGCTGAAGCCAGATACATGCGGGACGAGATGAAGAACGCTATTTTCTTCACCTTCTAGATGATGTATATTTGTATTTTCCAGTAAAGTGACTCAATGTTTACAGGAGGTCGAGACATGACGTTTAAGCTTTACGTTAAGTTTACGTCACGACTTCTTCTGTGAGTTTATAGGCCGGTTGCAAAGCAGAAATCCGATTATTGTCTGACTCATATAGTTTTACCATTATCTGATTATCCAAGTGCATGTAAACGTGTTGGATGACAGATCCAGACCTGCCTGGCTTTCTGAGAGCTCTCAATGGACAGAGGGTTGTTTCCACATTTGGGGCAAGGGTGGACCAGCGCTGGACACCAGGCTGCTCATGCTGGCCTGCACAGATGGTAACATCCAAGGCATACAAAGTGAGATCCAGGTGGCTAGAGCTGCCAGGAGCTGGGCAAGGGTTCAGGCTTTCAGTTGTGAAGAAGATGCTGGGAAGATCAGTGGCAGTAACCGGCGGTGGCCAAGCCAGCCATTTTGGATATCACTCAGACCAGGGTAGAGTTCAGGCTGGACCCCAATGAATTGTTGATCCCAATTCTAAGTCATCTTACCTTCAATGCAGATTCTCTTGTGTTCATAAAAGGTGCTCCCTGACTTACCGTAAGCAGCAGACCTTCTTGAATCAAAAGAAGTCAAGCTGGTATATATAGCTCTTCATAGCTGTAGTGGCCCATCCAATGGACATGTAGAGCTCAATCTCCACAATGTGCTGCAACTTTAGCATGTAAATAGTTGACCTCCACACCATCAGTGCCATCAGTGTGGGCCCTCTTGATCATGGACATCTGGGCAGGTGCCTGAAAGGCAGTCTCCTCCAGATAAGCCTGGAGCTCCTTCAGTTGCCATGTCATCTGCTTTCCTTTTCATTAGCTCTGTCATTGTGTAGCATAAACCATCACCCTATCCTAGAGAGTGTTCAATCAGGAATGAACTGCTATTCTGAAGGATCAAGTTAAAATGGTTGTCATAGAATGATTTCATAGAAGCACTACTGTGGTGCAATAACGGAGCTGCATGGTGATCCAGACATTCACCTTTCAACTTTGATCCTGAAAAACTTCCTCTGTGGAACTGCGTGGCATTTTTACCAGTATCATAATAAGACCATTGTAATGTCCAGTAGAAAAGGATTTGAAAGTGTGCAAAGAACACTGTCCATGTTAAATGCTTTCATTTTCAAGTGTTCCTGCCTTAACAGGCCAGTGCATTGACTCAAACTCTAAATCGGTTTAACAGTGGTCTATTAGTGTAGGAACTGATGTTAAATGGATAGATAGAATGTGAATGTAGTTTCCCTTTAAAAAAGGTTTGTAACGTGTATAATTAGACCTATTGTGGTACCTTTGAGGGTATATTTATATTGATTGTACTTTGATGAACAAAAAAAGACCTGTATGTTACCCTTATTTCTGACAATGTAGAAAGACGTTTCAACTGACCACTGATAGGTGTGCCTGAACAGTGGTGAAACCAGAAGGAAAATTTGGTTAGCCACCCTGGGTGCTAATCCAAACTTTATTTCATGTAACTTGCTAATTAGAACACTTTCCTTATCTGCTCGAAAGGATTTATGCTCATGTTGAGAAGGACACTATTGGATTGGATTGCTGACACTGGAAACTGTCACCTGATGAGAGCATCTAATATGTGGACAGAGGTAACCACAAGCAAAAAAGCAGCAGGGGTGCTCTGTAAGAGTTGTGCTTCACATTAATAACACCCTGCATCCTTGTAATTATGTATAATAATGTATAATTGCATCTTCTGTACAGTTTTGTTGCTGCATTGATGCTCTGGTTACACAGTGGTGGAGCAGAGATGGCTTATTTTGAAGTGTTATTTTCAGACTTCATGACTTGAGGTAATTATTGGGAACTCGTAGTGATCAAGGTACG
>JAILXH010278078.1:2618-23852 GCA_023558415.1 Piaractus mesopotamicus | reverse complement strand
ACTGTTACTGCTCAGCAGTTTTATTCATTTAATTATACTCTTAATACATTTCATGAAAAATTCATGTTGTACGCTGATTCTAAAATAGTTAATAAACAAGCATTGTTGGTGTTTCTTTTTAATACTGTATTTTTTTTATTTAGTGGGTAAGTATTCAAAAAGGATTCTCCTACAAATGTAAAAAGTAACTGTATTCTCAATGCTGCCTTCACAAAATGTAACCTGGACTGAATACAGATACTTCATTTAGGTATTCTGGAAATGTATTCCCAATAAGTGTACTCTGTTACATCCCAACCCTATATATAAGTCTGTTCCCTTTAGAAGATGGGTTATTTTTGCTTAGAAAACCAACAAAACATGTCATTTGGCCAAGGGTGTTAAAATCTTGGTATGTAAATGTATAGTTCAGTGATACTGCACATTCTGCTATACAGGGTAACAGCCTGACATAACAGATTTTTTTTTTTTTCACCGCAAAGCTCAGTTTAAAGCTTGAGACTATTGAGAACATGTCTGTGGTACAGTCCAGAACAAGATCATTCTCAGACTGGCTGAAGGAATTTAGTTGGAGCCCACGTGTTATACGATTAATATCAATTATTGGTGTCAAGAAGCCTTATTTCATACTAAGTTCAACCATACCTTCATTCCAACAAAAAAAAAGAACGTATCGAATTGTACACACTTACGAATCCACATACTCAGTCTCAAATGTAATCTTGGCATTGTTATCAAGATGATAGGTCTTGGGCAATAGAGAAAAGAGCAAAAAATAGACTGACTAGACTAGCGTATGGATTATGACCACTACAACAAGGCTTGGCTCAGCAATTAGGTCGATCACCAGCATGCAATCACTCATATCGCGACGTCCACGGGAGAGCACAAATCACCTTCAGGGCATCCTGTGCGGAATGCTGGAAGGAGATGCATTTGGCAGGCAGAGCGACTCTGGTTGGGAGCCTCTTGTTTTAATCAGGCAGCCAGGAGACTATGAATTACAGTGTAATGAAAACATTACTGCGGCACACCTGCCGCTAAGGTACTGACGTCTCTTGGCAAAGTCATTTCCACAAATTACGCTCGCTGACTAAGATCGCAGACCACATCAATGGTCTTTACCTTTTGTCTTTTCTGTTGACTGTACTTGAAGACACACGAAGACTATAAAATGGGTCTTGCACGCTCTCGAATAGACACACCAAGTTTCTGGCTTTCGTGAAGTATCAATTTGAAAGCAGCCTTGCGTTGTTTGTATTTTAGCTCATTCCCACAGCTGCTGATATGTCAGCTGAAACCTTTAAAAAATATGACTCCATCTACAGTGTTTTACTTGGCCTTTGGGATGGACAGCTTTCAAAAGAAATTTAAGGCAGCGCTTGATTGATTCTCTGTATTAGAGTTTAATGAATACCACATCTAGCACATTGTACACAGAAACCTGCTCATCTAATGACTCCATGCTCTGTTGAAGTTGACAGAGACTGCCTTTTGACAGGACACACCCAATTGGCATCTGAGCTGGATATCTGGAGAACAGCAGCTCTGAAGCTCTGGAGCAGGGGTGCCCAGTCCTGGTCTTGAAGATCTTTCACCCTGAAGTGTTTCGCTCCAACCCTAATCTAACACACCTGTTTCAGGTACCGAAGGCCTTCAGGGACAACTAAATATGAAAGTCTCCAGGACCCGGATTGGGCTCCCCTGGGGTATAGAAAAGCTCACTGAGATGTGATTTCATTCACAATCTGGCTGCAATTCATTATGTTCTTGTAGCAGTTTTATGAATTTAGTGACAAATCAACAAAGGGAATGGCTACAAATAACTGCTTTACAAACAACAACAAACTATTGCGTAAAATACTAGTCAGTGCCTTGATGTCATGGACACCTTTTTGGTGGGATCATCTAGCAGTTTCCGAAGAGTGAGTCCACTACAAAGAGGACGCTGTACTCACAAGGCAAGTTCCCAATGCACTTCTTTATTAAGTGTTCAAGCAAACAAAAACAGGCAATAAAAGGACAGTATTTACAGTCCTAGGTTCTGATTCTTAAAAGCAATAAATTGGCTCAGTGATTCCATTAGCCCTGCAGCTAATATACAGCAGTCACTCCTCATCAGCTCTAACCAGCATGGCAAACCCAAAGGTCTGAGAGCTGCAAATCCTCACAGACTATACCAAATCAAACTAAAAAGGAAAAAAAAAGACAGCCTCTGCTGCTAGTACCTTGTCATACTTGTAGGTCCTCCATCTCTCTACGTCAGGGTCAAACCAATGGGAAAAATGTTTTTTCTCTTTGCAGGTTTAAGCTACCTGCCACCTAGGATGACTATGGATCCTTCAAAATCCCTGCAAAAGATGCATTCTCCCACATCTCACATTACTATAGGAATCAGGTAAGGAACACTTCTCTTCCACCTACTGTTAACAAATACAATGTCTTTTGGGGTTCAGTACATTAAAACAGTCTTGGTGATGAAGCAGGTTCCTAAATTCCCACAGTGCCTCTTATGTGGTAATACCAACCGATTATTTAAGACCTTGTTACACTCTTTAAATATTAGAATCGTAACATCTGGATTTTATGCCAGTAATATCCAACCAAATAAACAGATACATCAGTTTTAACTCCTCTTTTGGGGTAACTTGTTAGGATTTGATTAGTGTGGATAAGTGAGATGGCCAGAATTTCATTTTAGGGGGGGTCTAGTTAGAGGTTAGGGGGCCAGCCATGAAGAATTATGTCTCAGAAACTGAGGCTGACAATTACCAACAAGCCTACTACATTGTAACAACAATAACCAGAGCAAGGAAAACAAAATTACATTTTAAACCCAACATACAATTTCTGACCACGCATTTAACTACCATAGTGGCTGACAACGTACCACAGCAGATGAAGGCTAATTAAGTCCTACCCTTCACAGCACTGTGTAAGGGTAGGACTCATTTGGTCATAGTACTATGACTTGATTCAATACTATGACTCATTTGGTCATAGTATTGAATTGTGTTTTTTTATTTAGTGCAGTCAACTTTACTACCAGCTAGGTTGCAGGGTAGTACTGTGTTTACATGTTGGCTTTAAAAAAAAAAAGTGCCTTACCACAACAACAGCAATGGTACCTGACTCATTGTGACGTTCATCTGTGTAAACGTTGGCATGGCGTTAGCAGGCTTCAAAAATTGATCATGATCAGAAAGTAGACGGTAACTTTATTTGTTTAAGGTGAATAAAAAGACTTGCAAGAACACTTTGAGTTTCATGCTCTATTAAAAGAGCGCAACACAAAAATTTTCTCACTGGTATTGGAGGACATTTTTGAGCAGTTAGAAAACTGGCCTGGCTTTCATGTGAGAGGGCCTAGGCCTCTCAGGTCCCCGTAGTACACCCCCGGTGTCAGTTAATTAGAGCATATTACCTACATACTACACTGAAACATATGAGGGAGGTATTTTCTATTTCGAAGCAAAATATAGTCATGAACACATTCTGCGATGGCAATATAGTGATTAATACATTTTGATGTGTCCTCGTAATGAAACTGAGTTTTCCTTTGTTTATAAAAGAGTGTTGCATTCAAATGTCTCCTAGTCGTTCATTCATTTAAATGTTTAATACCGGTGCATACTGAAATGTACAAACAAAACTGATAATAGTTAGGGGAAGACAAAAGGCAAATGTATACTTATGTAGAGTCATATGCAAAAGTTTGGGCTCCCTGGTCAAATGACCTCTACAGCAGTGATCACCAGCCCCGGTCTTGGATATCTACTTTCCTGTGTTGAGTTCCAACATGCATCTAAAGTTTTTATTTACTTCTAAATGAATGGAATTTGTGCACTAAAATTATTTGCGTTTGTTCCCTGTGGAGGATATGCTAACTTATTTTTACTTAGAAAATCAACAAAACTCGTAATTAGGCTGTATGACTGTATACTTAGAGATTAAACAGGTGAGAAAAATTGAAGTATTTTAGAATTTCAGTAGCACATAACTCTTAAAGCATGCAACCTTCAGATCAGTTCAGAAGTGCAGATCCATATGCTGCTCTTGCCTTCAAAGCAGAAAACCTGAAAAAAGTATAATTAACATTCTGAAATAAAAAATTCTGCCCCTAGTGAACTCGATCCTAACTTTGATAAGATACACATTACCTTCACATGCACATTATAAGCATTCATAAATACTTACATCACCCAACAGGTTCACTAGAAATACCAGTGCATTAGCCAACCCAAACTGTGTCATGACATACCACATGCATTACACACTGTGGGTATTTATGGCCGCTGACTTAAGTATGCTGTTTATCGGGGGTGTTGTGAAGTGCTTATGATAGGCTTTCATAGCTCGTGTGAGAGAGGTCTTCAAATGAAGCATTACCAAATTATTCTCTCAATAAATCTAGGCATTTTAACTCACCCTCAGGAAAAAGCCTTCTCTGGCAGTTCCTATTGGACTCACTCAATCCGAGCATCACCTACGAAGAAGAGCCGACGCGGGTAAAATGAAGACAACGTATGCTCGCTTATTGGGGAGGAAATTGTAAAAAGGATTATATTGTTCTTTTATTGAATAATAAAGTCCCCTATTGTGTTTGAGGCCGTATGAGCTGGCAGCAAGATGAATTACAATGCTGAGTAATAAACTCTTTAAGTGTTGCTCTAAAGCACGCGGTACTATCAGGCCTGTGGGTTGATACGGACCTGTTTCGCATTAATGTGCTTTTTGCCTTCTTTAAATGACTATGTTTTCCTAGCTGCCTGTGTTCAGTGCATTCCTATCATCAACAGCATGCCTCTAATCATAGCCAGGTGCTTTTCTATGAAAATTAACATATGGTTCTAACTTACCTCTGCTGTGGAATGATACATACCTGGGTTGCTGGTGAGAACAACTTCAAATTAATTCTTATTTTGTTTTGTTCTTCAGAACATGCAAAAGGTTGGAGGAGGTTGGAATCCGAAAGCAGGTGATTTCACTAGAAATGCCGTCCTTTTCCCAGCTGCACATCCAAAGAGTGTCAGGGGTTCGTAGTTATTAAGCACTTCTTAAATGCTTCTTGGCTTGGACATACAATTCTGGGACAGACCCTTAACTGGTATACACTTATAAAGAAGGTGCCAGAAAGGGTTCTTTGAGTGGTGCCATGGAAGAACCACTTTTGGTTTCCTTAAGAAGCATGTTTGAAAAAGATATTTGTGAGAGTAAAGAACCTTTTAGAGGTTTAAAGAACAAGGGTTCTGTTAAAGAACAAAGGTTTTAAAGGTTCTGTACCAATTTAAGGGTTTGTTCTATAGGTTTAAAGGTTCTGCACCAAATGAAGGGTTCTTTTCTTTACATTATGTGGAGGTCCTTTAAACTTTACAAAAGTGTCTTTACACTGCATAGCTCATTTACAAAAATGGCTCTTACAACAACCCTCCATTGAAAGGTTCTCTTTGGAACACAAAATGGTTCTTCTACAGCATCACTCCAAAGAACCTTTTGCCAACATCAAAACTACACTCCTACCAAAAAGAGTTCTCTATAGTACCAAAAAAGGTTATATGACTTGTAAAAATACCCTTTTTGATGACTGTTTTTTTTCTAACTTTTTTAAAGGTTCTTTGAAGAACTCCATACAACAGGTTTCCATTAGAGAAGAACTATTTAACCATTCAAAGACCTTTTTTTGAGTCATCACAATCTATAACCACTATAATTACTAAAGAAACCTTATAACACCAGTTGTTTTAAGGGTGTATATCTTCATTTCCTCTAAAATGATTTTTTAACCCCCATGCTGTTGAAAAGGCACTTTTCATTCTGACTGTGTTAACAAAGAACACGTTTTCATGTCATCATGAAGTGCAGTGGATGACAAAAATACTTCCATTCATTTTTTGTCTACAGCAATAAGTTGCTAGCAATAAAATGGTGTTTCACTAAAACATGGAGATGTGCGATTTCTTTTGCTTTTGTTTAAATTTACGACCCCTGAACGGTCATATTTTTAGCTCATCTGTAATAAGCCAACGCAATACCCATGAGGCAAATTCAGAAGTTGGGAATACTGTTAAGGGCCGAAAAAAAATCTGAATCACTTTTTGAAGTAGGAATTTGCAGTGGCTTCTTCATTTCTCAGCTGAGCTGGATCAGGCCAGTATTTTGTGTTACTGTTTTCATTTCCAAGGAAAGGATTTCTTCCTTGGTAAAATTCACAACCTAAATCTCTTGTATCCACAATACAACACCTGGAAAAAGAAACTCTTCATTAATCTTTGCCGCCCTGAAATCCACGGTTTTAAGTCCTTTACTCCCTGACCACATGCATCCCCGAGCAGCCTGGGCCTTCTAAAACCGCGGCTCTTTGTTTTAGAATAACCTCGCGGGTTGTTTTCGGGTCATTGTGGCCGAGTGGTTTCTTAATTGACTTTCTGAATGTTTTGTTTAATATGTACCCGTTAAACGGCTATTAATAGACCTCTGGATGTAGTGACCTCATCTTTTCCGGTTCCACCAGGCAATGTTTTATAGACAACATTCCTTATCATCTAGTGTCGCGAGTGATGAATGAATTAATAGATGACGTTACAGTTTGAGGTGGATTTGGTCAATATAAAGAAAACACTGTTCCTTGGATGGTTGGAGTCGCAGCGTTAAAGGGAAAGTTCAAAGTAACTCTGAATGAGCTTTGTGCCGTTAAAAAAAAAAAGTGTCCAGTGAGTTGGAACATGTGTGAGTGTAAAAGACCACGTAATTAGCTCTCCATGGGGTGCCAGAATGATGGAAAGCGTTAAAATGTTGACACTGTGGGGGGAAAATGCTCTTAAAAAGTAGGAAACTGCCAAACAGTTTGTTTGTGGTTTGTTTGGGGTTTTTTTAGATTAAGATTAGGTTTGGGTTATGTGCAGATTAACAAGCCAAATTTCTGCCTATAATCAAAGAATCTGGTGTGTCTTCTCAGTTAAAGTTGAGAAGAACCGCCTACTTTTATAGGCAAAGGCCATTTGATTGACATGTTGTGGCAGTTGATGCTGTACGTTTTTAATTCAGGCACTATATCTCCCTCCAAATGTCGTGTCATAGAGCTCAGAGTGGGCAACTGTTTGCAAAACTAAACCCCAAAAAGTGATGGAACAAAATGTGTTGTTTCAAAAAAACAGTGCTGAGTGACGGACAAAAAAACTATGTCAGTAACTAAAACCAACTTTCGGCACTACATACAGCTTATGTCATGGTTCATAATATAATAACGTCTCAATAAGCCTATAAATCTATTAATAGTGTCCTGTGTTTGTTTTGACCTTGCACACTTCAATGGGCTCTACTCAGATATATGTCTATAGGTCAGTGGTCTGTGCAGTTTGAGCAGAGTGGAGATTTGTTTCAACGTCCACAGCCCGAACTCAATTGAGAAGTGGTGGGGCATCGCCCCAGTACTTTGAAAAGTGGTGGGTCAAATTCCTGTTTGCCCCATGGTACAAATTAAAACTGGGGCATGGAAGTGCATACACATGGGGGTGCCAATCAGAATGAGGCTCACAAAATCCCTGTAGTTGGGGCTAGCTTAGTGTGCTATAATTATCAGACAGATGAAAAGTTAGCACGGCAGCATTTAGCTGTAGTCATACAGAAGTCAATGAAAATACCCAACAAAGACAGGAAAACCTGAGCGCATGTGTGTCTATATGTGTTGTAATTGTATGATTTACCATGGGCGGTCAGCGGTTTCACAAGCCTAGAGCAAGTGCCCCTTTACAATAGGTTCAGTCTGTCAGATAAGCCAATAATAAACCCATTTGTTTTAATAAACCAGTAAAAGGAGCGTTTAGACTCATTTCAGCAGTGTGATGTCATCTACTTATGTGTAAATCTAATTTCAGGCATAAAATGAATTAACTTACAAGTGAGCAGAAAAATATAGCAAAGAGCTGCCATGACTTTCTAATGTACCAGCAATGCCCTTTATTTCTATTAGCTGCAAACCAATTTCAACTGTACATTCCAGATAGGTGAGCAACTCTTGGCTGTGGGAATGGATTTTTCAAAGCTTACAACAAACTCAACTATCAATGTCCAGTCAAGTGAACACATGCCATATGTGCAAAGCACTGTTGCAACAAAAGTAATGATGCCTTATTTATGCTTTTGAGCTCAAGACCGGGTATAGTTTTCAATAATGTTTTACTGTAATACGACTCAATGTGATACCAATTACAAAGTTCCCGGGAGGCACCAGAAAGGCGGACCTTCAAACATTTTTCACCCGCTTTTAAAATTCATCATTTATTTTTTCCTCCTCATCTCATTTCATTCCTCAATCTTCTGGGCCATAAATACCTATTTATATTTATGGACATGAGGGCCAGGCGCCGATGGCCAGAAACGCATTATCCGTCAACTAATCCTCATTACCAGCTCCCTTCAAAGCTGGAATCAAATGATGGATGTACATGTGAGTAATTTCATGGATGAACTGGAGCCGCGGAACAACAGCAGGCATAATACATCGCTGCGCATTCCACCTGTTCCTTAATGAGGAAACGCTGGGCCCAAGATTTTGTTTTTATTTTGCGCTGATCATATCAGCTGCGTGCTTTGGCACAGAATTGCTAACTTCCTTTTTTTTTTTTTAGTATTTTCTTAGCTGATAAATGATGTGAGACCTTTCGAGGTAAACAAAGTAGTGTTGGACAAGAAGCCGGATTGAATGCACGAGTTCGGCTAGATATCAGGTATCAGCTCCAAACGTTTGCGAATGTTATTGCAAAGCAGATCAAAAGAGCCATATTAGGGTTTTCACCTGCGATTAAACACTGTCACTCGCCGGCTGAAACACAAATAGGAAAAGTCTCGCCCTCCCGGCATCGCAACCAACTGACACTAATGACTTTTTCCTCCTCTGTCACAGTTGCTACAGTCAGTGTCTTCATGTAGTTTAGCGTTTTCATAACCCAGGAGATCAAGTGATCCCTTTTCGCCTGCCTCGCTGGACAATTTCAAACAGATGGGTGTAATCTCTCACCCATAGTCGCCACAAAACCAGCATGGAATTCACATGAAAGAATCCCAGCACACCGTTCTGCCTTCCCCCAGACTGTAACAATAAAGGCTTTTTTTTAAAGGCAGGTGTTGATCTGAACATAAGAGCCAAAAATTGTTTTGTCAGAGCCTCCTTCCTCCCCTCATTTCACTTTCAAGATAGGATCAGGTGACATTTTGGTTCGCATGAGATGGCTATGAAACAAAGGAAAAAGGTAAAGGCTTTGCTGTTTTGTGGAAGCTCCCTCATTATAATTATTAAGCCAGCTAAACAATCAGGAGCTTTGATGCTGGGCCAGAGCTATTGATTGTATGTTCCTGAGAATTCATTCTCAAATGTTTTGTGCTTTTTTTTTTATTTTATTTTTGACATGATGGTATGTTTCAAAAGAATCTTGCTTGATTTTTCCGCTTCTACCAAATGGGATTTATATGAAAGTAAGTATCCGTAATCATGTATGTCATACAACACTGGCATCGTTACCAAAAAACTTGAAAGACAGATGATGGCAAGTTCATTTTGCAATTTAGACAGTTTCCTGACACACCTTTAACATTGGATGAGCAGATTTACTAAGGGAGGCGCTAATTGTCAACACTTATTTTTAAGCAGAGAGCAGAGAACGTCCATAGCACCACTTACTACCTAACAATGGTAATGACCAGCACAATATAACCACGTTTGGCCAATGTTTTTCTTTTTGAATGAAAGCCTGTTTTTCTACCAGAAAGAGCTTTTTAATCCTTCTTTGTTTCAGATTCAAACGTTGACTCAAGTTGAAATAATTACTTATGTTCTCAATATTTTAACTTATTAGTTATATTATGAATATTTTAACAAGTCAGAACAATGACTAGCTAGCGAAGAAAGAATAATGTGATTATTTTGAGACAACACATTGATTCATCAGAAATTTGAGGAAAATAAGTCAATTTTTTTATACTTTCTGTTTTAAAACATTCATTTTCGGCTGGGAGGATGAAGGATGAGCTAAACATGAGTTCTGTGCTGAGAGCATTTGGAAACCATATGGAATTGTAAAATCTCTGTTTAAGTTCACTGAGCACTCTCAGGATGTTTTAGAATTGATTTTTGAGTGTAAACCCTCACCTACAAAACAGCACAGTGTAAACTATTTAAATAGCCAAACTATTTAGTTTGGTTTTCATCTCTTTCATCACATTAAGAATATTGCATGCATGGCAGGTGTTTCTATCAAAAACAAATAAATGTGCTTGGAAATTCTTTTCTCTCTGAGCACGAACAACGGCAGCCATGTTTGCACCAACAAACATGTCAGTATTTACTATCAGTCTTAGTAAATCGAAGTTCGTGCTTCATTGTAATGTTGTCCTCCCCATATTTTGCTATATTAGAGGGAAACTCCTAAAAATGCATATGCACTCAGGTAAAAGCACAAACTAGCACTGAGTGCCCGTTCATTATTTGTATAGGCGCTGAAGTGTCACTGTGCCTGTTCATTAAATCATGACAGTTACTTTTTAACACCACAATTGAGTTTGCGACGATGTAAGACATTAGTAAATCTTCTCCAAAGACTCCTCCTCTCTAAGACATGATCATGTAAATAGCATGGTTTCATTTTCATAGTCCAGCTAAGGTTTTAGTGGACCGAAGCTTAGTGTATTTAAAAAACAGTTTAAACTTAGCGTATTTAAAAATGTGGTCAAAGCTTAGCATATTTAAAACGTGGTCCAGGCCAATGTTCGACTATTCCAGTAGCACACGTGTGATGACAGATTTATGACACCAAAGCAAGCATTAGTGACACAAACATTAGCATTCTGCTTCGTACATACTTAAAAATAATGCTGCCAGCGGAGGTTCTTTGGAGCAATGCCATAAAAGAACCAGCATCCTTTTAATGGATGGTTCTGAAAAAAAAAACATTTTGTGATGTGCAAATGTGAAGAAGAAGTTTAAAGAACCTCTACAAAGTTAAAGGCTTTGTACTAGAAGCAAGCACACAAGCCAATAACCATTTAGGAAACTTATTTTGAAGAGTGTTGTTAGATCAGAATATGCTGGTTTGGATGTAAACAGGACTAGACATGGACTAGTTCTTATACAACTTGGTCTAGTTTCCTAGGAACTTAGTTTGGCTGTTGGCTTTGCTATAAGTACCTGTGTTTAATCTCACTTGGAAACTTGTCCTACTTATATCATAGCTACACTGTAATCATATCTGTTGCAGCCCAGAGGAGAGGGGGTTCTCCTTTTGAGACTTGGTTGCTCTCAGTGCTTCTTCCTCATGCTTCTCATTAGGGGTTCGGACCCGCATTTTTGTAAAGCTGTTTTGGGACACTGTCTATTGTGAAAAGCGCTATTCAGACAAAACTAAATGAATTGAATTGAACATAAAAAACCAAGCAATACTTGCTGCTCTTATCTGAAACAAGGGGCCACATTATTTCATCATAAAGTTACTCACCTTGTCCTTCAGGAGATGGACAGAGTGAAGAAGATACCATTAAAACGTCTCAGAAAGCCAACATTCCTGACAGTCTTCTCCTAGTTTGGTTTAGAGCCTCTTGACAACGTATTATCTCACTGACAACCGAGCTAACAAAAAATGAGTCCTGCTGGACAAAAATCCTGTTTGGTAAACAGTAGCACATCAGAAGACAGGGGCACTTTGTTCTGATCTGAAACACATGTTCAGTGCACTGACTAAACACAGCTTAAAGCAGACGAAAGGCTTCCTCACTTCTATATTGGAGACGAGAGCATAAAATAAGGCAGAAACGTGCCAGTCAACACTGGGTGCCTGCAATGTAGTGAAATGAAGCTGTTCTTGCACAGTATGACAACTGTCATGTAAACACAAGCATGAGTGAAGGCATCCCAGGCTGCTTTTGTGTGAATGATGCCATCATGTGGACTCTTTCAACACATCAGGCCACCAACACATTTCAGGTCACCTTCAGTGCGCCACCTTTTTCATCAGCACGACTATTCCCAACGAAAACCCCACATTCAGTGTTATACTTATGTCATGTTATGTATACAAATGTCATGTACAAACAGTCAAATCAGTAGTAAATACCATATGTTCACAATGAAAAATAATTTAAAGGAATACTTCAGTGTTTCTCAGCTTAACCTCTATCTGATGCATCTGTATCACAATGCTGATTACCAGAGATAATAATTTTGACATGTTATGGCATATTTGCATCAATTCAAACACAATTAACACATATTAATGAATTCAAGATTTTCGTAAATTAAAGTGAAACTGATTTTTCAATATTTCTGCATAGTTCAATGCTTAAGATGTAAACAAAGTCATTCAGAATGGTTTGATGTGAAATGGTTTATTGTAGAGAAACTTACTGATTTCTTTACAGTGGTTGTGATGTTTTCCACACAGATGTAGCCATTTTATTTAAAAAAATCTAAAATGACTAGTTAACCTACACACCTTCTCAGTTTTATATACAGTGTTGATGATGGAAAAAATAGTGGTTAATCTAAAAGAAATAAGTTTGCTTTGGGGACTATTTTGCCTTACCACACCCTGTATGTACCTCACTGCAATGAATTAATTTAAAAATACATTTTAGGTCTACCGTGAAACAATCTCTCAGGCATCCAGTAGCATATTCATAACCATTTTATGTATTAATGCTTTGTGAGAGACTTTTCAGAGGCGCTAAACGTTTCAGACGCCTGGTTCTTATTACCATTACTGCCAACAACTTTGACGGGAGTATTTCACATCTAATCACTCATATCTCACATCTAACCACTCTTAACACATCTGAACACTTGAATTATGCAGAAGTTTTAAAAAATCAGTTCCAAATTAAGCTGTAAATCTGTATAATTTGGCTCCACCTGATCACTAGTTATCAGAAAGTTACCAGAATATTTTTTTAATAATTCTTCTTTTCTAATAATGGTTCTTCAGTGTTGTAAAGTTGGACAAAAACTAAGACTAATAAAGTAATAAGAACAGCTTTGGTAAAACATTCTATCATGTCTGTTTCATCCTAAGACCCCATATTGTAAGACTGTAATGCTGTTTTGCATTATGTAGTCATGAGTTTATAATGTGTTCACAGAATTCAGCCAAAAGGTTTACTTTTCTTTTCTAAGTGCATTGAAAGGCAACAAAATGATTGTCTGTTGATACCTAAGCAGCAGATAGAGATTAGTTTGAAGAATGCTTGAGCAGTCCTTTAAATTCTCTGTTGCGGTGTTCATCTGCTGTGAGGTCCTGCAGTCTTGATGGTTATAGAGCGTTGTGGATAACCCCACAGGCACGATCTGTTAAAATCACACGAGAGGCTTTCTCTCCGGCTCAAACAGATTAGTTCACATGACAGGACTGTAAGGACGTTCAGGGGTCTCTGGCCCAAGTCCAAGAGCAGACAGCTGATACGCTCACTGTTAATGCATGGCTCTGTTGTAGCCAGCCAAAGAAATAGAGCTGCATGAGATTAAAAAGTAATCTCTTAGTAAGTAAAGCAAGGTTCACGATCCATCAGGTAGGTTTTAAATGCAGATCCCTATATTCAACCAGCAGTTCGGTCAGATTAGAAATTTACACACGTCTGTCCTACTCATAAACATAAGTGTGCATAGAAGGGCTCTTTGGAGTGTTGCCATAGAGGAACCACCACAATTCAACTGAAACCATTCAACTGAAAGGTTCTTGAAAGGTAGTGTAGTCTCTGTGGTCTAGAAAAGTTAGTAAAGAAGGTGCTTTTTATGGGATAACTCACTCAACCAACAATAGTTGTCAAGACTGCTGATCTTCAAAGTGTTCATTATAATATCTTTATAGTTACATACTGTTATTCTTTTCCGCTGCACAACACCACTGAGCTTGTGTTGTTAAGGCAAGCGAAAAAGGGGCCACTACACTCCACAATACGAAGAGACAAAAAGGAGCTCCTTCAATTACCAGACGCTTTACATAAATAAGCAGGGAGACTGTGACTGCATGGGCCTTATCTTCAATTTAGATTGGGGCTTTAGAGGTTTGGCAGCAGTGCAGGACTACACGGTCAACTTCTTAAGGCATTAGGCTCATTTGGAGAGGAAAAAAAAAATAATAATAATGAGGGGGGAAAAAAAACCTGAATGGCTAAAGGATACTGAAGCTCGTGCTCATTCGTCTCCTCTTCGGTTCCTTTCACCCAAGCACCACACATGACATCATGGAAAACTGAGGCGGCTCTTAGAGTGAAGTGGGAAACGCTGTATTTCTCTCACTGTTCAGGCTGGGAGTCCAGGGATCCATCATGCTAAAAATACAGTTTCTATCGCAGGATTCCACAAATACTTTCATCCTGAAAAACCTTGTGATTCAAGTGGCATTTGAGCCGGTTTGATTAGACTATGAAGTGGAAAAGCGGAGCGCACTGATATTTCAGCATGGATTAGTCATCAGCTGCTTCTAATAAAATGTTCAAACAATCTTGTTTTATCTGGCCTCGGGAGTTACTTGGCAAAACGGCGCCTTGCATACTTACCTATTTACCTGGTATGTATGTTGGCAAAAATAAGTGCTGGTCTTAAAGAGGAATATACATGATTCGAAATGGTACACGAAATGATTAAATCAGTGGTCACAGACTGATTACAAACTAGAACTTCCAGTCTAGTTTACTTGTACAACTTTGTCACAGACTTTTGTGCATAGGCCTAATATAAATAATAAAAAACAACCATTTTCATTCAGCTTGCAGCAGACTAAAGAAGGACTAGAGTAAATGCATAGTTTAGTACACATTGTAAGGTATAAGTGAGTGTTTAGATAAGTGGTACACTTAATGACTACATTAGTATACTTAACAAGAGGTTTAGATGAGGCATATATGTGTAGTGCATGAGTAGCAGGTTTAGGTAAGGAGTACCTGAGTATATGAGTAGTATATGAGTAACAGGTTTAGGTAAGGAATGTCTGAATATATGAGTAGTATAGGAATAACAGGTTTAGGTAAGGAGTACCTGATTAAATGAGTAGTATATGAGTAACAGGTTTAGGTAAGGAGTATCTGAGTACATGAGTAGTATTTGAGTAACAGGTTTAGTTGAGGAGTACCTGAGTAAATAAGTAGTATATGAGTAACAGGTTTAGGTAAGGAATATCAGAATATATGAGTAGTACATTAGTAACAGGTTTTGGTAAAGAGTATCTGAGTATATGAGCAGTATATGGGTAACAGTTTTAGGTAAGGAGTACACAAGTATATTAGTAGTATATGAGTAACAGGTGTAGGTAGGGAATATCTGAGGATATGAGCAGTATATGAGTAGCAGGTTTAGGTAAGGAGTATCTGAGTATATGAGTGGTATCTGAGTATCAGGTTTAAGTAAGGAATGTCTGAGTATATGAGTAGTATCTGAGTATCAGGTTTAGGTAAGGAATGTCTGAGTATGTGAGTAGTACATGAGTAACAGGTTTAGGGATTAAGGAATATCTGAGTATATGAGTAGTATTTCAGTAAGAAGTTCAGGTATATTTGAGTCTATGAATAGTATACGAGTGAAATGTTTAGGTTAGGAGTATACAAGATTATGAGTTGTGTTTGAGTAACAGGTAACAGCTGAAAAATATTAGTGAAAACTGAATACACAGAAAACATCAGTATGTCATGCTACAATTTCAAGTCATCTTGCATTTTGCAGTGCGCCAGCATGATTTCTCATTTTACGTACATATTCTGACAGATTTCCTGTAATCACTGTTAAGCTTGCAGAAGAACAGTGTGAAAAGCTAACAGGTACTCTGAAGCAAACATCTTATGTTTCTGTCATTTAGTATAAAAGATAGAGAGATTATGTGTTAGTTGTGGCAGACTACTGTCACAGTGTGAAATCAGTGCCTATTTATTTTAGTGCTGCCACATTTACTCAATTAACTTGATTACTAAAGAGAAAATATACCAAAATTTACCTACTCAACAAATGTCAATGGTTAGATGACAATTTCAGTTGTGGTAGTACACATATTCTATTGTTGCCTCTTGCAGTAAGAAACAAAGGCAATCCAAATAAGGCAAGGTAACTTTTAGTTACGGTGCTCCATCAACCTGGAATGACCTGCAGAAACATTTGAAATTGAAGCAAATTATGCACCTGACTAATTTTAAGATGACTATCAAAGAACTGCATCATTAAATTTGCTCTTGTTATTAACTTTTTTTTGGCCCTCTATTGGATGTCCTTTTGGTTGTTATGCACTGCCTTCTTGGTCAGGGCTTAAGAGCAAATGATATTTTAATCTCAATGTGGCTGACTTACTTGACGTTTAACTAAAATAAAATAAAACAAAACAAAATAAAATAAAATAAAATATAATTGCCCAGAGATGCTATCATCCCTACTCACCATTCTTGCTGAGAGTGTGCGGTGTTGTCTTGTTGGCTTGGCCGTTGGGGTTCCCTGTGTTCCTGCAGCCATGGCTGTGCTCAGGCCTGTGCTCAGAGCTCTTCACTGCGTTCATCGCCCTGGCCTCGCTCCGCTTCCCTTCAGATCACCCACAGTCTGTCCCCCTGCCAAAACACATTCGTCAGGACACGCCAGACATATTTAATGCAGCACAATGGCAGCAGTGCGTCATTTTACACTTGCTTGGTGACAACTCAGCATAATAATGCATTTTGACTGAGCAAACATTCAAACATTCGCTGCGTCATTTATCGGCTAAGCCTCCTCCTCATCTTTATAGCAGCTTTACGACAGCTTTGATTTTGCGCCTTATTGGAGAACATGGGGGAGCTCTCTGTTGATTCTGCTTAAAACCCATTTAAGCCGGAAGACATTCAGCAGCAACCAGAGTGAGTCTGTTTATTTACAAAGCATAAGCTCACTCAAAGTCCACAAATGTATCTCCCAGCCAGCACGCCAGCCAACTTATTAATTTACAGAATTTACAGAGTGCAGGCCTTCCTAGGGCGTCTCTTTTTTCAGGATAGTGCTGCACAAACGAGCTTGCAATTCAGTAGCTTTGAGAGCCCCCTCAACGTGTCCCGGTGAAAAACGAGGCCTTCTCTCACTCTTCCACAAGCCAAGGCCTCTGTATGTATAGTACATCATCTACAGCAACAAACCGCATAGGGCACTGCAAACACACATCTCTGTTTTCTTTAATAAGCTGTGTTTTCAAAGCCACCTAGATGACTTGAAGGACATCAATTCCCTTGAAATGTCATGGCTTGTAAAAATACTTGTGTTATCGAAGCCCTGCTGCCAATTTCTTGCACATCTGGGAGGCCAAAAAGCCTCGCTAATGTACTAGAGTCTTCTGAATAAATGCAATTATTCACTTTGTGCATTTCAAATAAGATCACACAATAAGAAAAGTGCTAATATGGCTTTTCACTATGTTTAACAAGTATAAATTAAATTTCTTTCTTCTTTCAGGCTCAGAATACTCTTCATTTTCAAAGCCAGCGCTTGTCAAATCAAATCAGAGTGAATAATGTGCAGCATTATTAAAGACAAATGCAGCCGAGACACTGCAGTGTCAACTATTCTCCGCATTAAAGTTGCTCTCTGGCTTCCAGGTATGGTTTACCTACAGATCACCAAGTAACAAAAGAGAAAAGACAGCATACTAACCCAGAAACACAACGCCTAGATAAGAGAGAATTCCGAAAAAAAGGTTCAAGAGGATGACGTACCTCCTCCTTCTGTTCCAGAAGAAGGCTTTTAATGAGCTCTTAACTGATGGGCAAGACTTAAAAACCTTTTCTCAGATGGAATCCTGGCAATTTATATGCTAGTGACAGTTAGGAGCACAGTACTGTCGGATAAGCGTGCCAGATGTGTGCCATGTCATAGAATAGCGACAATGCCACCCAGAGCACTGCAGTAAAACAGCAAGAGAGGCAGCTTCAAAGACAGCGATAGCATCTCTGACCATGTGATATGTCCTCATGTTCATGATTTGACTTACCTGCGGCGAGTTAAGATGTGCAGTGGAATTTGTTACTATCGGTTACACTCATTACGGTATCCGTAATGTCATCACTGTAAATTCTGCATGCTGTTGGGAAGGGCAGGTCTGCTGTTTAATGGCCAGTTGGACCAGTGGGTTTGGCTCATTTGTGTTCTCGGAGTCAGCGTTGTAAAGGGCAGCTGATTTAATCGGACCTCCACTTTCCAGGGTGGTCTCCTCCAGGACGGAATTGTAAAAAGTCATTAGGTTTACATCAAAGCTACCACAAACTGCCGTCATCAGCAGGAGGCGGCTTTCATTGATAAATTAATTTCAAGGCAGCTTTATGCTGTGTGTTTTCTTTCCTTTTGTCATTTTTAATCATCTTCCGCCTTTCTTACTTTTTTTTTTTCCCTTCTCCTTGCTGACCACCAGTTGAGTTGAGCCTTGGCCAAATTTATGGGAGGTTTTCATTGCTTTCCTTATTTATGTTGGGGTTACTCCAGGACTTCCAGGATGAGTCTGAGAAGGAATTAACACTTGGATACTTTTTCCCCATTTGTTATATAACCATCCTGCACTGCCATTCAGGCCGAAGGATTATTTTACAGCATTTTTAACTGCCTATAGTTAATAAGAAAAAGTACCTCGTGACACCTAAACATGAAGGACACTTAACTAAAAGTTATTACTTATGCAGTGATAACAAATCACAGTTCAAAATATCCAGATAGAAAGTTGCTCAACCTGTTAATATATCCAGTCAACAATGTCTCGTGAAACAAAGGAGCGAGCCGCGCGCCGAGTAATAATCAAATGGAATGTAAACCTGAAATTTTGCGCGGTGACGTTTTTAACAAACGAGGTGCAAATGCACTAATCAGAGGTTTTATGAGCAGCAGAGGTGAAATTTGAAAGCAGGGCCGTAATGGCTCGTGTGATGTGTTCCAAACGCCTTGTGTTAGAAGCGACGGTGTTTTAGCATCTACCTCACAGTAAATAGACCCACCAATAACAAAAAGGTGCCGGCATGAAAAACAGCGCACATCACAGGACAAGCTGTTATTAAATGACATTTTTTTTTAACCTGAGGATTTGGCAAGATTTACAGCTTTTGCCATTCTATAATAAACAATAGCATGGCTATATTGAAAATATTTACTTAATTCTCTAAAGTGACTTATGGCAACATTGGCTACTAAACAGAATGTCATGAGTGTTATGGCGTCAGGTGCCATAGACTGTATAAATATTCTCTGTACACTTGTTTATAGGAAAACCCCATCTGGTTTTGGCTAGCACAGGCAGACATACCGGTGACCCCAGGTTTTTCTAATGGAAAATATAACACAAGTGTTTGCTAAGCTGGGGCTAAGCTGAGAGAACTACAGCAGTCAACTGTCAAGTGACAGACAAGACAATGTTGTAAAAGACTGCAGGCTCCAGATTCAAAGGTCAGGAGCTTTTTTCATGCCTAGTAAATAGAATGTTAAGATCTGAAGAACAACCTGGAAAAAAAAGCAACCTGCAGCATTCCTTTACTCTTCCTTTTCCATTCCACTGCACAATACATGACCCATGCACTGTCCACTAGTTAAGTTTGCCCCTGAACTTCCTTACATTTTGACATGATGATTCACATGACCTACACTGATCTACTTGTTATTTTCTGAAAGATTTAGCAAGTACTAGTAATAACACTGGTATTACAAACTGTCTAGGCCAAAATGTCATGTATTTATCACCAGTGTCCAAAGTCAACCTCACTTGCTCTTGTCATTTAACATACAATCAATAACCTACCAAAGAACCCACAAACACCAACCTTTCCAGAGCTAAAATTAGCCGAAAAATGTTCAAATGGCATTATTAGGGTTATTAATTGTAGAACGTGCGGGACATCACAGGGTGCTTTTTGTGGCATTTACCTTTTTATGACCAATGTGGTTTAGTCTAGAAAGCTCCTAAAAGCTACACATGACAGGTGATGCATACAGACCAATGCCGTGACTTATGCGAGATTAGCTATGTAAACCGATGGGGAAAGTTGGGAGGTTAAACATCCAAATAAACACAGAAAAGGAGGAACATTTTGTTCATGGTTGTGTTCAACAGCACATTTATTCAAGACTGAAAACAGCTATACAAAATACTAACTAGCCTCGTAAGAGACTCGTTAACCCAATTAAGCTGTTCCAGGGATATGTTTTAAACACCAGAATGATTCACCGTCAGATGAAGTCTTGCTTTACGGCCTTTGTTTAATCCCACTTTCAGAGTTTATGCTTCGTGAGCAGTCTGAAAAAGCTGAAGCAAGGCCTCATTACATCACATCCGAAAGCCACAACCAAACCAAACCAAACCCTCCATGACATCTCAAATGAATCGGTCAACATTACAAGCTACTATTTGCCTAAACCAAGTATAAATTTAAGCAACTGTAATGAGCAAAACAGTTTACATTACTAGGCTTTAGAATGTAGACTTTGCTTTAAAATGCCTTTCCTATTTTTTTAACAAATAGTTTTGGCTGGAAGCTTTATTTTACTGGGGAAGGTGCAGTGAGAACGCTGTCGTATTTCCAAATGTAGCACATGCAAGCCTAGTGACCCTGCTGCCTCTGCCTGGCCTGCTCGGTAACTGCACTGTTAGCGCATGCGCAGTTCCCTGTAGGGATTGGCGATACCACTGATTTTTATCACATCAGAGTAATACAAAGTCACTATACCAATACTTTTAAAAGTTTTTGCGCATATAAAAAAGAGAAATCTTTGCAAGTTAAACTGTAAGACTTGAAAATGTAGACAACATTAAAGTATATTTGAAAGCAAAGATCATTTCTGAGGTGGTTTCTCCTAGTACCCACTGTGCATCAAGTGGTGCTGACTACATACTTTTCCATTTTGTACTCAGTTTACTCTATGAATTTATTATCTTTTTATTTTTTGTGATAAAGATAAAAGCAGTTCTTTGGTTGATGCACAGCCCCACTTTGCATTCTTTTCTAGTTTGGTAAAGTGGTCTTCCACACATTAACTAAGATTTTAACTCCTCTTCTGTCTTAAGTTTGAGAAATGAGTAACAATTCACTCTTTCCACTCTATCTCTTGCGAAATCGGGCAAGTTTTAAGATTTACAAATACAACTGCATTTCCAAAAAAGTTAGGAGTATATGTTGCCAAAACGTGTATATATTGTTCAGCATTAATGGTGCCTTCATAGATGTGCACGTCACCCATGCCATGTGCACTCATGCACCCCCATACCATCATGAACACTGGCG
>JAILXH010278068.1:646-12083 GCA_023558415.1 Piaractus mesopotamicus | reverse complement strand
GGTTTTTTTTTTTTTTTTTTTCGTTTTTACCTCCCTCCCCTCTCCCTTGCTCCCTCTCCTTTTGCCATCTCTAGCTTTAATCCTTTACGTGAAAGGCCTCTCCAATCAGCTAATAATATCTCATTATTATTGAGAGAGAGAGGGGAGGTTGACCCCAATATGGGCGAGGGCCAGGCCAACTGCTTTGAAGTGGCCACAGTGCGGGGTAACGAGGTCCACCAGGGCAGATCACTGTATTGCGTGGGATATGCTGACAGGATAAAAGGACTGGGCACTCCACATCATTCCCTCTGAGGTAACTTACCACCTCGATTCTGAGACTTGAAAAGTTGGACAGTAAGTGTCAAGGCATCTGAGTTAAAGGGGAATACCAGATTTTTCAGTGTTTCTTCATTATACAGTCATTAAGATGTAAATCAAGTCATTCAGAGTGGTTTGATTTGATGCATCATTTTAGAGAAACATTCAGAATTGTTCAAAGTGATGGAGCCGCACGTCTGATGCATCTGACGCCTCTAAAAGCTTCCTCACAGAACGTTATTATGTGAGATGGTTACAAATATGTTGCCGGAGACATTGTTTTTACCACAGCAGGAAACCCTCCGAGCCTTTAAGGCCTCCAGCGAAGGCCTAATGATTACTGTGAAATCAAAAAAGTACATGTCTAATTTTTGATTCATTGTTATTAAAAATCATTTTCATGCTTGTATTAACTCTCTGCAACTGTTGTAGTAATACTCATATTTCATTGTTAACTTTGAGAAACTAAACGCATTGAGAACTTTTGAGAAACTAAGTGGTTTAATTCTTAGAATCCCCAAAATGTCAGATCGATATTTAGGTACATACAGACAAGCGAGCTCTCCCACTGGTTAGGACTTCAGGATCCGAAATGAAGACTTTGCCTCAGACTAACCACTAACATAATTAGGACCAATCAGTGAATTAAACCTCTTGCATTTTGTTTTTCAAGTAGCGGAATCAAATTTTCGAGAAAGAAGTCCTACATGCATCACTGACTAAATACGAGTGTTAGCCTGTACAATGCATTTCAATAAGTTGTTGGAAATGGAAAACAGCAGCATCTCTGTGCTAGAACTCTTTATTGAGTCACTGTAAAACAGCTACAATGTAAAATACATATTTCAAGCTTCAAATGAAACATGGAGTGTCTTTTACAAGCATCGAATGTCCTCATTTAATCTAGAATGGCCAAAAAATATTGTGAATCAGCGTCAGCTTAGCACTAACATACCACTAGAATCCCATAGGGATGCTAGCAGAAATTGGCATTATCGTAGCAGTGTTGATATTTAAGGCCTGAACTGAAGACCTAGCTGTAGCACAGTTTACCACTGCGTTTACGAAGGTTTGCGCTAAAGTTTTGACCTTAAATGTATTTTTAAACTGTATGCACAGCAGAGATGTGCAGGTTTATAGGTTGTTTTGGCTGTATGTAGATATTGTGACCTCTGGTTCCCATCACCATGACTGCAAAGAAATCAGAGTTTCTCTACAATGAATCATTTCACATTAAACCTGAATGACTCTGTTTACTTCTCAGCAACTGAATTATGCAGAAAAAATGGAAGGAATTCCTCTTAAATAGAAAGTGAAACATTGCCATGTTTTAATATGAATTCCCCAACATGTCGCTGTTGTCGGATGAAAACCTCGTATCTCCAAAATAATAACTTTAATAAATAAAAAAACCTACTTTGCTTTTAATGTAAGTCAATGGAACCAGACTTTTTGCCAAGTCAGTTTGGGCCGTTTCCATTCATCATGAAATGTACATACAATATAAAGGGTAACAGGCATTTTCAAATTATGTCCAAGAGATAAGAGATACGAAAAATGGAGATATTTTCTTCTGAGAGCAGCGATATGTATGTCTGCTGTATCTAACATACATATCTATAGTGTCTGTATAACTAAGATATGTAAACTTCAAATGTGAATTCCTAAACATGTGTCTGCTCATCTAGCCTATAAAATATATCTGTCATATTTAGAGCACTGAATATACGTGTGGCGGTACATGGCATGTAATTAAACCAACTGAATATACCAATGACGTTGCCGCACCAAAGGCGACGTCACGTCTACTGAAATAGCGCTCCGTCAGAGCCTAAACGCAAAAGCTAATCTCTTGTAATTCCTTTTGTTTTTTGGCAGTTCCGTGGGAATTCCCATCTCTCAGAGTAATAGCGCATTAGCAGTCCCTCTTCACGCCGCCTCGCTCCCCGCGTCCCACCCACACATCAGACAAAAGTCAACGAGCACAGAGGTAAAAGTGACACGGAGGAGAAAGTACTCTTTAAAGCTGCTATTAGCATTATTATATGGTCTGGAGGCTGGGAAGCCACCCACAGGAGACTTCTAATCCAACAAAGTGCCTAGTCATATCCTGCACAAAGTTTATTACTCACTCCCCACAGCCTGGTAAAAATCACAATGAGAAAGTGACCATACCCCAGCTGACCTCTAGACCAACAGTTATCAAACATTTGCCTTCTGGGCAGTTTTATGTGGTCTGTAATGTATTGATACTTTTTTGATGCTATTCTGCAGGGCCACTTTCCCTCTCTCTCACCCTCACATTCATGCACATACAAAAACAATCCAACGGAGGCAGAATTTTAGATGAACATGGCTGCCCCGCAGCTTTGTGGAGGTACTGAGTGGCACACTCAGCTACAGTGTGCATTCCAGCAGAACTTCATGCACAATTTGGTCTTGCAATCTTCTATACCAGTGGCTCTCAACCTGGTCCTCAGGCCCCCCGAGATGGTCTGCACTTTTGCTGCAACTCGGAACACATAGGGATGAAGGAAAAATGTGGACTTTCTGGGGGCCCTGAGGACGAGGCTGGGAACCACTGCTCTGTGCATTCAAAATGAAGTTCCAACAAGCATACAAATTATCAAAATATCAAAAAATGTATTCCTCTGAATAACCTGTAGATCAGGGGTAGGAAACTCTGATCCTGGAGGGACAGATGGAGCATTATGTGAGTGTCAAATTATGATTGACACACCTCTCAGCCAATTACAATCATCATGAAATGGAACTTCTTCTGTCAAGTGAAGGGAAAACTTTGACAAAACTCTCCTCAGAACAAACCTGCAGTAAGAATGACGGTGGTAGTAAACTAGTCTAGACTAGATTATTATTAGGTGATTTGTCAGACTATAAAACAAAACAATGTTGGAAAAGTGTTACTGAGGAACATATAAAGTCTGACTCATGCTATCCTGATCATTGGGAGGGTGGTGCTGTCTTTATTTCATTCCTGTAGCTGAAAAGGTTTTTGGTTTAAACTGTGACCAAACTCACAGTTCAATGACAAAACTATTAACAGATTTACTTACACTGGCTCTAAGGTACACATTATCTGGGTTGCTGTGTTTGCTAAAAATCATTTTAATGTGGTAAATAACAACAAATCATTTTACCGAAAAGATTGAGATCTGTTAGCTCACTAGTTTAGCTGCTTGCTAAATTTGATTAACCAGGACTGTACAGCGCTCTTTGTATTATTTCATTAAAGGTTGCTGAAAGATACGAGTCTTTCTCAACATCTAACATTGCTCTGACTAGCTCCAGTGTTAGCTTTAGCATTAGCTCATCTTAAGAGGTACATTTCTTAGCTAAAACGTCCTCCTTATTAGACATGGAGACCTGCCGCTTTAACGTTGAGTGTCTCAATGATTTCCCTGGTTCGTTTAATGAAAACATGGTTTCCAGAAACCATTTTTGTTTGCTTTAAATTGGCCAACAGTTTTGTCCATTTACATTTTGTTCGTTCTCAGATACAAGTGTCTTCAATGAACGTCTTGTAAAGCCCCTTTATTTTTTAATGAACACTGTTTCAAACGTTTCCTCTGTGTGTTTCTAAACTGTGCTTTCTACTACTGAACTTGTTAGCTCAAATGTTCCGAATGATACCAGGTAGCCTTAACTGAAATTTGACAGACATAGCAACAATAACTGAGAGAATGTTGCAAATGGGTGGTTTCCAGGTTTAGCAGGTATGCTAGAGCAGGGAAAACTTTGATGGACTCCAGCCCTTAGTTCCTCTGCTGTAGACCACTGGTGGGTAATTAAGTAACAAACTAACAGAGATGCTGTTTTGAGAAGGTTTGTCATTCTGGTCCTGGTTAGGGAATCACAGAGAATAATGGCACATGGCACTAATTTCAATAGCCTTAGAATCAACTGACATAAAGAAGGGCTCTTAATGATAAATGTTTTCATGTTTTCCTGTTTCAAGTCATCCTGTGTTCAATACAGTTAAACCTGACCAAGGCTTTTCATTGAAGCATACTCTTGAGAAACTGGACAATGTGGTTCAAATGTTAACCGTCAACGATGTGACACTGACTGTTTCATTAAAAAGTCCTGGAGTAGAGCTGCTGCTAACTGAAATGGTTAGACTACATCTCGTAGTGAAAGCCAGTGGTGTATCTTCCAGAACTTCCAGAAGGCCTAGAATAACATTTTTCTCACTAAATTGGTAAGATAAAAACATGAGTTAGTTTCTAATTATGTTGATGGCTAATCTGACATGATAGGCCTTCAGTATCATCACCAATGGGAGAGCTACCTTGGCTGTATCCACCCTAATACCACAGAGAAAAAAATCCTGGTTGGATCATTTTCTGCTGGCCATTGCAAGAATTTAACTCTTTTGTTTCCAACCAAAACTTAACAATGAAATAAAGAGTATTACTACAGAACCTGCAAGTTTAAATACAACAAACATGATTCTGTTAAACAAAAATGAACTAAAAATTACAGGTATGTATTTTTTTTTTATTTCAGATATCATTAGGCCTTCTCTGAAGGCTTAGATGGCCCTGATGGTTCCCTATTGCCAAGATGGTGGACAAACCATAAGGAATGACAAGACAGAGACTGTGTAAACCTGAAGGGTTCGTTCAAGTCCCATTGTGGTACCACAGGACTGTGACTTGACACCAGAAGACTGCTGGTTCTGACCTTTTTCCCCTCATTCTAACTTCTCTCGATGTGGCATTGAGCAATGCACTTTCAGCTAAGATGCTTCAGGGATGCTGCATCAATGCTTGCACAGCCAAAAACTGGGCAACTCCTCCACAGCCCTCCAGCATGTGGGTTTTACGCATCTCACAAGGTCTGCATGTAAATGTAGCTTTATGCAGAAACCTGCCAGTATCACTGAACAACTCTTATTCTTTCCAATTTTTCCACTCCAATTCTGAATCTGCGCTCCCAGCATGATTCAGGAGTTCAACCATCAGCAGGTGCGTTGGAAAATTGCTCATTGAAATTCTAAGCTTGCCCGTTTCTAGCTGAAACTTTATGGAATCCCAGTCTCCCAGGCACATTTCCCCCCAGCATGGAAGCCTCGAAAAAGAGCTGTGTCTGCTAATGCTGTGGCACCAACATATATAAACAGAGGCTTTTTTTGGTAATGCCTTAAGGAACAAAAGAAGATGCAGCACATCTGAGTGAGTAAGCAACTGTATGGAGCAGGATATATTCAAATTTGTTACGAAAACGTAACTGCTGTGAAATTACAGATAAGGCAGGACCACATCTAGGGAAGTAGTGTGGGTTATAAATCACATTCAAATGATTAATATCATTGTTATGGCATTCACTGAGAGCAGCTTCTTTTCCCAAAAAATGGTGGAATTCTTTTCTGATAGCGGTACTTTTTTTTTATTCAAAACTACTTTGAATGTGCAGTTTGTAAATGAAGCATAAAATGACCACTTAAACCTGCTCAAACTTCCCAAACAATCTGCCAGTGTTTGTTGCTACAGCCTTTTTTTTTTTAGCACCTGTAGCCTGAATGCATTCCTAATATTCCTTTGAGTGATGCTGCTCTAAAAGCTTTCCAGTGCTGGTGGCGTCCCTTGATATTCCTTTTGCATACATTGCCCTCTGTTTTGCTCATTTTCTCCTTCTTTAGCATTAGCAAGTCCCATCCATGTGCTCTGCTGAATGCCTAAATACCTGTTGTGCTGACATTAACATTAGGTTACATCTAGCTACTGACATGACCCACTTTACTTCAGTGTGATTTATGTTGTGTTATAAGTAGGCCTGGGAGTCAATCCCAGAAAGAGGTGATTCTTTGATTCCAGGCATTTGGGAATCGAGAGTCGACTCCAAAGCTTTGGACTCTGTTTCACACACTGACAAAGTTACATAGTGAAAGATATTCTGCCGTCACTGTCTAGACAGCCTCTCCGCAGCACACACATCAGTACACAGGCTGTATTTTTATTCAGACAAAGTGGGAAACAAATTAAAATGTAAAATTTATAACAAAAAGTGACTTACAAGCAACATGTTCCTTGGTAAATGGTAAAACCAAAAGTCACACAGAAATGTTTCACTGCTCTGGTCATGCTGCGTACCTTTTGGTGCAGCCATGACTTCTCAGCGGTCAGATATCGCCACTTTTCGTATTGCTGCTACAAGCAGGTACAAAGAACACTCCAGTGCCATTTTACATTCCCAAAACCTGAAAACTTTACACTGTAAAAAAATAATTGCAGAAAAATTCAGCTTTGCTGGTCATAATCAAGACATCATAGTTTTCCTGGTAGTATATTGTCTTCTATTTGGACATGAGCCCTAACGATAATTTCATGGAAATTGTACTAATTTAGGTGTTGTGCAGTTAAAGTGCCACGTCAGTCTCACCAGCACTTGGCTTGTGTGCTCACTTAACCCCTTAATTACCGTTAATTATCTTTTAATTTTAAAGATGTTTACATACAAGTGCTTGTGTAAAAGGCGCTTATGTCTTGATTTTTAGAATTGAGAATCGAGAAAATCATTGTGTGGAATCGACTTTTCAATTTCCATCACTTGGAATCAGATTAGTAGTTTTTTCCTCCGATATCACAGCTGGCATTTTCTGTTGGTACTGGTTCAGTTCCGATACCAAAACATCAGACCTCTAAACCACATTAAAAAAATTTGTTTTGTGTAGCACTGCAAATGTTAAAAATGATTGGTGACTCATGAAAATGCAGGTGAGCTCATGATAATGTAGTAGCTGGACGAAGTTACAAGTAAACTGCAAGTAAATGTTACATTGCTGTATTTTACATAGGCATGAATCACGCTGTATAGAACATGCAAAATTACTCCTAGAAGTCTACCAAGTAGTTTATCCATCCAACAATTAGGCCTGTGTCTGAGCACAGTTAACAGGTATTTCATGCAAACATATGCAGACTGTATCATGCAAACTATATCTTACATTACTACATACAACATTTGTTGTACTTAACATATATGAGATTGTAAGAGGATAGGCTGTTGAGCTGCACTGGTTGAATGCGCTTAGTGCTGCAGGCAGATATCATGCCTATACAGAAAGCCTGTATGTTACAGTGTACATTTTAGGATGTTCTCAGACCACAGCAACAGGTTTCAGACATCAGACAAAACAGCTTGAGGTCAGAGTAAAATCAAGCCTCAGCTTTTGTATATCAAGCAATATGGATCATTTAAACAGCTTCAGGCAAATTGGCTTTAGAGAAAAAGGCATCAGTCTAAGCTAAGCAGCTACAATCTCAGATTCTAAAGTGCTTGTTACATTCACAATTATCTTGTTTCTTACAAAATACATAATTAATTACAGTTTCATAGCCAAATTAAAGATCAGAATGTACGTCAACAACAACGTTGACTGAACTGTGCATTCAACTTCATTAACCCTAACCCTAACCTAACCCTAACTTCAATTAAGATTCAACTTCAACGCCATCACTGTGTTTGCACCCACATCTGCTTCAGAGTTAGGGCCTGTCTGACAATAACTCAACAAAAAAGTGTTGCTATAATTATTATTATTATTTGAGTTCAAGATGCAAATGACCTCAGAACTGGCTCATAACTCACTCACTCATGTTTAGCAGGAGGACATTTCGGTCAATTTTTTGGCAGTTTTTAAGAGCAGTGTTTAGCATTAATGACACAGTGTCTATTAAAAAAATTAACATAGTTTAACTGTTTACTGGGGTTATTTTCCACATGGTTGCCTGAACAGGAGGACTCTATTACCAGCAGAAGCCTATGAACAATGCAATAAACCTACTGCTTACAAACTGCTTACTTCTTTCAGCGCTCACTGTCTGAAAACCTTTGCCAATATTAACCACCAACTGAGTATTCATTATTTTCTTGGTTTTGGGTTTTTGGAACACATGTATGATTCCTCCAGCTAAAGATGAAGTCATTTGTGTTTTGCTTCCACACTCCAAGATATGAAAATCTGTGTGGGAATGTTCAGCTTCTGCCTCCAGCTCACACTGTCTGTAGCGTTCCACTCAATCTTCATCAACGCTGTGAAAAAGGCTCAGGGTAAAGAACCCTTTTAGAGCAACAGCACTCAGATTTTGATAATTTGCTGTGTTATAATGCTTTTAAGCATGAATTTAAAAAGTCATCCCCCTCATAACAGACATAATTGAAAATTTTGTCAAATAATTGAAAACCTTCCGGCTATGTTCGTTAATTAGGCGTGATGACTTGCAAAAGAAACCAAATGCAACTCGCAGTGACTCCATCTGCAGCCATCTTTCCTCTACAGCAGGATAAAGGATCATAAGAATCGTGTTCAGGCAGGAGGGCAAACGCTGGGACTAATTACTTCTCCCTATCAGAGTCACACACACGCACATGCGACTCTATCTCTCTCCTCTGTCCTCGGGCCGATTACTGCTGCGCTCTCCCCGACACGAGCTCTCATGCGCGGGAAACATTAGAGAGAAAGTTCCAGCAGAGCCGCGAAGTGTGCCAACCGTATCCGAAATGAAACGCGGAACACTGGAGAAGTGCTTGAAAATCATTTTTGTAGCTGCGTTCTGCTGATTTCCTTTTCCCCGAGTTCACCTGTCTCGCTGAATTCCAGTTGAGAGCGACAGCACTGAAGTGCAAATCTAGGCCACGTACCGAGCAATGCATCAGATTAATGTTTAGTACCCATGAAAAGGCTCTGAATTATGAGTGAGCAGAAAATTGTCAGATTTGTATGCCTGACTTTGTATTGAGTTCTGTACAACGAACAACAGCACGACGATCACGCAGAGGTCTAATTTTAAAAACATTCACAGAGTGATTCCAATTCGTCACATCTCAAAATACGGCACGGGCACCGCAGATGTGTTCACATGTATCGGTGTGAAAGCTGTATAAAAGGGTAGAACTGGGTGAGTGGGAAGGCTGCTTGTGGTTATTTTTTCCCTCTTTTTCAGATTTTTCATTCTTTTTCTTCTTTTTGTTGTTATTATCACTGTTGTTTTCTTATCTGTCCTGTACTTTTTGGGATGTGGGTGCACCGTAAAATAAAAAAATCTATAAGAAAAGTGGCAGCAGCAGCAGGAAAACCTGTTAATTAACAGTAAAAGTATGGTAAAAAAATCTGTAAAATTATAGTCATTGGTCATTTAATTGTTTAGAAATGCTGCCTTTTACTGTACGTCAACAGTTTCACTAGATCAACTAGTTATTCTGATATTACATTTTACAGTATTTTGACACTGAAAATACTTTTTTACAGTATGGGTAGGGTTTGTGGGGGGTTACAGTACACAGCTACTAACTGTAATAGTAATAACAATAATAAGAAGAACTTTATAGAATTTCTTACGGAAGAAATTCAGATTTTCCTATGCTATAGTTACTGTTCAGTAACAGCAATATAAGGGAAAAAAGTTAAGAGTATGAATTTTCATCAATAGAAACAATAACAGAAAAAAAGAGAGACAAATACAAACAGAATTTGAAGGTAGAATTTGAATTAAAAGCTAAGAGATGCATTTTCAAATAAGTACTGAGCTTGACTGTCCAATAAAATTTGGAACTGAGTTCCACAGTTTAGAAGCAGAATAACAGAAACAGGCCTCTCCATGTTTTCTGTATTTTACAGAAGGTATTTGCAGAAGGCCAGTATCTGCAGATCTAAGATCACATGTTGGAACATAAACAGACATTCTGTGAGGTACAAAGGTGCTTTTTTTTGTTTTTGTTAGAATCTGAGTTGTAGAAGATGGACTGTTTTCTTAGGTATCTCAGTTAGAAGAGCATTACAGTAATCAACTCTGTATGGATAAGTTTTTCTGCATCGCTCTGATCCAAACGTTTGCAATATTGCTCAATATTGCTTAATTGTTGATTGATTTAATCAGAGTTATGATAAAACATGATTGGCATGTTACTTATATACCTATGCATGCATTTACTTGTTTTAAAAGGCAGTTTGTGATACAAACTAAATGAACATCTGTGATTTTTTTCGGCTTTGTTGGATCGGAGTTCTGTACCTATAAAATAAATGCAGCAACAGCACTGAGAAATCATAATTAAGAGAAAAGTGCTGATTAAATGGCAGAAACATGCTTGTTAACAGATCCATGCAGAACCTTTTAAAGATTTCAAACGATTTTATTGGAAAAAGATAAACCAGGGACCTTTTAACCCTCTAGTCTCTAAGCGCATTTTCTTGATTTGTGCATATCTTCTTAAATTCTCCATTAAAGTCTCTTCATATAACATGATACTCATATGTTTCATATCGTAATGCTCTGTTATCTTTATCACTACTTTCCAAATCTGTTGCAGCAACTTTAGCAGCTGTAAACTCTCTGCACGCCATTTCACACGTGTCTCCGACGTCGACTGAGTGAGGAATTAAGGGTTTCCGGCGTGATAGGTCAGTGCTTAGTGATTTCCTGAGTGTCCACTGGTCAGTTTCACACAGTGAAAGTGTAGACGGACAAACGACTCCACCAGTTCCACACAGTGAGAGGCAGATGACGTGTATCTCAGCCCCTCTTCATAGCCTCATAACTCCAGATGTGAATCACATACGATCTCGTGATAAGATGGAATGAAGAGGGCGACTCAACGGAAATGTTTTTAACTGGCAATTCAAAATTTCTGGGCCGTATTATCGCAAAGATAGACAAACATATATAGATACATCAAATTTTACGCATGGACATGTTCATCAACCTCAAAGGGTTAAAAGACTTTACTGCATTAAATGTTAAAACATTAAACAATGCCAAACACTGTTGATTCATTGAGGTAAATTTTAGCGATTTTGTAAAATTGAGTCATCAAGTTTGATCCAGTAATCATGAGAGCCCTAAACTTAACTGGACAGTCTACATAATACTTCCACCACCTCATCTCACCTCACCTCCTTATAGCTTTGAGATTGTTCATTCTAGACACACCAGTGTAGAAAACACTGCTCTTCGGGAGTTCCCATGTCGTGCCAGAGAGTGACGAAAGAAGTGGAGTTTGCCAGTTTTCTTAAACAGTCATATGCATTCAGTGTTAACTAGGTCAACTGTATGCTAAGGAGAGATAATGCTGGTGCTTTTCATCCCTGCGAGAGACACAGCAGTGCTAATTCACC
>JAILXH010278036.1:964-14230 GCA_023558415.1 Piaractus mesopotamicus | reverse complement strand
TAAAACCTCTCTCCATTTTTGTCATTTTGTATTTTATTTATTCTTTTTTTTTTTTTTTTTTTTTACAAAATTCAAAAATGTCCATGGGCCTTTGCGTTACGTTACATTAACCTCCATTTAAAGTTAAGAATGTTTTTTTTTTTTTTTCTTGTGCTGTGAAGTTACCATTTCAGAGATACAAGGTTTTGTCCTGACATCAATGTTATATTGATGTGATGGTCAGGTGTCCACGTACTTTTGGCCATATAGGGCAAACTGATTCAATTTAAAACATTTTCACACGCAGTAAAAACCTTCTGAATGGTTACACCACTATATCATGAGATACTTTATTTGGCTTAGCCTTACCGCAGCGTTTTCCCCGATGCTGAGGTCCTGCAGCAGTCCAGGCTCTCCGGGTCGGTGGGACGGAGATAGTTCAGAGTCCGTAAGACTCTGAGTGTCCGTTTCCTCTGGAGAGCCACCGTCTTCCTCTGGCTCTCCTATAGCAGGCGGCAGGAGCAGCCAGAGCTCTAGCGCCTCCAAGAGGACGGAAACACAAACCGCAGGAGGATCAGCCCGCTGCTTTTCCAAACTTTGGGAATCTTGAGGGTCTCGGGTCAAATCTCCGGCCAGCCGGGCGAGGAAGTCCTTCATCCTCAGCAGGGCTACGTACTGGTAGTGGTTCAACCACACTTTAACTGGTGTGATGGACTGTGCTAGGATGTGGACTGGTGCTGAGGGAGCCCCAGGTACCTCCTGGGCATCCTGTCCTGGAAAGATGTGGTTTGTTCCAGGCTGGGGCAGCTTGTCAGGGCTTCTGGGAGCATCAAGATCGCTTCTTGTGGGTGTTAAAGAGCTCTGACTCAATGCGTCTGGGTGGCACATCCACACGGACATGGCAAACGGCTCTACAAATGGCAGAGCTTTGCCCTTAGGTCCTCGTCTGGCACCTTCAAAACCCAACGCCGCCCGGGACAAGCTCAGGCACCAGACGTCCTGTGCTCGGGTTGGCCTTTTTTCAGGGGGAGGATAAAGAAACTCGGGCGGAAGAGGGTGGAACGTGTTTCGATCGAGAGGAAAAGTCGGGCTCAGTGAAGTCTGGAAGAAAGGTTGTTTGGAGAAGCTAGTGAAGATGCCCTGGAGGTCGGAGCGCGAGCCATGAGGGCAGTAGCGGGTGTTGCTTAGCACAGCCTGAGGGAGGGTGAAGCTCAGAGACTGAGGACGATCCGGGTGATCCAGGATGGAGGTTTCCAGAGGAACCACCAGCTATGGAGTAACACAAAGACAGACAGCAAAAAAGCAACAGCTTATAGGGACAATTATTTCAGTCAAATGAAATTACAGAACCCAGAAAAAATGTGCTATGGCTTCCTAATCAAGACATCAAGAAGGAGTCAGTTTGCTCATAGGTGTTGATACGCAATGTTATTAAATCTGATATAAAGTTATTTTTGAGTCCCGATTACGAGTTAACATATTCAGACATCTAAAATTACCTTAAATATTGCATCAGCGCACACACTGTGGAGATTTGGTTACTGGGAGGGTCAATGATACTCTCTCCATCATCAACTACATTATCAAATGCTGTCCCGATCGCAAAAAGTGAGTAACGGCTGCGTATCTGTGACGTTATCCTTCGTTCTGCATTAACTGCATTCATTGTCTAGCTAAAGCAGAAGAGATCTAGACATAAACAGACTGCAAAAGTCCATTGTGTCCATTGTCACTCGTGAACCATTCTAAGCACTGTATAATAATCAGAGCTCCTCCTGCTCCTGACTGTCCGCCCATGTCAGAATGACGAGAGCAGACTTTAACCCAATCCCAATTCACCCCTTGCCCCTGCCACTTAGCCCAACTCCCTCCGTTTTGTTGTGCGTTCATGTCAAGGGGTAGGGTGTCCTGATTCTTGTTGAGACAGAGGGGTTAGGCTACATGGCCCTCCAAACGGAGGTTTTTCAGAGACAAACTCCAAAAAAATAAAAAAAAACAGGCAAGATGGCTGCGCAAGCTACCAAAGACACCCATAAATGTAAGTATGTTCTCTGTTAAAACATATGATAACCATTGTATTATCTTAGTTTAATGGCGGTTCAGTGTATTATGGTCCTTTTCTTCATAGCAGGCTTTTTAAAAAATCGCTAGTAGTATGCTGATGTCTCGGTAGCTAGCTACTAAATTTCCCATTCCACTATTTAAAGTGGAACAGGAAAATTTGAACAGGAAGCTGGTGACTTCAGCTTCATATCACTGAAGAATTAGGGGTGGGAGACAATAAATAATTCCACCTCTGCCGTCTTTGAAGGCAAATGATTCCCTAAATGTAACTAAAGCCCTGCAGTGAGGTTGCTGAACTTTACCCTCCTCTGCCATCACTGCAGACTGGCAGGGTCACCTACAGAGCACCGCTGGTAGCCTGTTCTTTATAGAACCATCTATAACACATTCATACACATTCCCATGAATTTGAAGAACCATTTAATGATGCAAAGAACCGTTTAATTGTGCAAAGTGTTCTTTAAGTGTTAATTGGTCTATATAGAACCATTTTCTTTAGTAAAGAAAATCAGTGTGTAGAAATGCACAGAAAAATCCACAAAAAAAGGGTCAAAAGTCAGCACAGACACGTTCAAGTAGTCTAAATCAGCAGATCAACAGTAAAAATATCAGCCATGTGGAACTCTTTCACAGTTTCTACAAGAAACATCAGACACCAGATTTATAATCTCTGTTCACATGGAGCATCAAGATGCCCAAGACCTTCACCACAGCAGGAGAGAAGCAAAAAAGAAAGTCCTGCAGCGCTGACACGTCTGTACAGTCAGTTTATCAAATGATGACGACATTCACAAACCACAGGCACAGAGTAAAAATCCGCCGTCAAGGATGCTGGATTTCAGAGGAACGTTCTGGGTCTTTACAGGGTTAAACAACAAGATAGGACAAACTAATGACCACAGACTCTCCAGACGAGAGAATAAAAACAGAAATGTGTGCAATTTGCTGGCCACCATAATCCTTTACCTTCAGCTGTGTGACGTCCACTCTGATGTCCACATGCTCCTCGCTCTTGCTGCTGTCTTGCAGGTGGTAGAAGGCTTTGACCTGCTCCAGGGTTCGCAGCAGACCTCGGGAAAAGAGCGCCATCCACAGGAGGCTGGGGGCATCCACGCAGAGCTGCAGACCGTTCAGCTGACCGTACAAGTTAGAGCAGGGCACTGCAGGAGGAGACAGAACAGTTAGATCAATATAAACATCTGAAACACCCAATCACTGACTATCAGAACACTGTCAGTTTCTGCTTTTCTTCTACTTATTTTACATGCACACTGATATAAACAAATGCTGAAACTATTCCATGTTCCACTGAAAGACGTATTACACTGTGCTGTTTTATACTACTGGCTCCACCCACAACATAAACAATACAAAACACAGCTAATGATATACACTGCAATGATCGTTTTTTTTTTTGCACTAAATCACATCACTTTATTATATATATTATTTTATCTATTCAGCAATGAAAGCAGAAACTTTTGGTGCTCTTCCTCACTCAGGGTGCTGGAGATGACGAGTATAATTGCGATTGCATTTCTTACTTCTTATGCGCCTCTTATGTCTTTAACAATCCTTGCAAAAGTCTTTCTGAGGTGCTGAATCTCAGGAATGATATTAGCTGTGTTATCATCTAATGCTTTTATTTTTCTGTTTGTGTAAAGCACTTTGAATTGCTGTGTATGAAAGGTGATGTACAAATAAACTTGCCTTGCCTATTCAAGTTCTGAATAAATAAGATAAAGTAAGCTTATTCCGTATACCAGGCGTTCCAGGGCTGTGAGGGAAGTAGTACTCTGTGAACTGCAGGTGGATGGCAGGTGTGTTTTCCGCTAGCTGGAGCGACTTGCGGTTACAGGAGAGAAGAGACTGGGTTTTCTTGCTGTTGCGCCCCCCTGTGGACACCTGAGAGAGCAACAAGAGGACAAATGAGTCATGCTGAAAAGTTAGAAAAAACAGAACAAATTAATGCAAAGTCAATGAGGCTTATGGAGGTTTATGTAACTGATCATTATCTTTCTTTAAGAATTTCCATTTCTGCAACAGCAGGCACAACCAAATATTACAGCTGAAACATTTACCTAAAAAGAATTAAAAAAAAAATGTTTTGGCATAATTAACGAGTTAAGATGTAAACAGAGTCATTCAGAGTTGTTTGGTGTGAAATGCTCCATTCTAAAGAAAGAACTGTTCACAGTGGTGGTGATAGGAACCCGACGTCCACCTCCAAAGCTCCCTCACAAGTTATTACATGAAATGATTTTGAGAAAATTTTGGCCTTAAAATCTATTTGTGGTGGAGGGATACATAATATGCAGGGTGCTGTGAGGCAAAATAGTCCCCAAAGAAAACTGATTATTTCAGATTTTCTACTATTTTCCCATCATCAACATTTCATGTAACACTCAGAAGAAACATGTAGGTTCACTGGTGGTTTTGGATAGTAAAGAAAATGTCTATATTTGTGCTGCAGTCATGGCGACTCCTGGTTCCTATCACCACGACTGTAAAGAAATCTGAACCGTTTCACACCAAAACACTCTGAATCACTCTGTTTACATCTGACACACTGAATTATTTTTGGAAAATTGTTGGAATAACCTTATAAATCTAAGTATTATGGCCTTGGCAATATCTTTAAAAACTGAAAAGCTTCCAAAATAGAGACAAAATAGGAATGGAAAGTTGACGGGACACAATATTCAAACTCGTGCCTGAAAAAATTGTGGAATAAAGAACTCATGCCTGGCATGTGGACAAAGACACAAATAAAGCAAGCAGCTATTTCCTTCTCGCATCCTTTTTAGAACGGCATGACTTTACTGTCCTCAGCAGAATCAGGCAGCCTGTGATGAAAGTCAAAATGACATTTTGCAGATGTCATTACATCATGTGCACATCATGAAGCTTCTCACTGTTTTACATTGTATTTACATTGTATTTGTGAGGAGAGCCAAAAGCGGGGGCTTCCCCACTGCTTCCTTATTGCTTAATATTCATCCTATGATCAGAGTAAAATGCCACTTTCTTGTATGAGTCACTCAGCCATGTGATGTGGGTGAGGTGGTTCCCCATTGCTAGTGCAATTCCCTCAGGAGAAATGTGAGAGTGATGCTATTAATGCGGGGTCTCAGAAAAGCAGAACAAAGAAATTTGCTTTCTTCTGCTGTCATTCCGAGGAACAACACACCACAGCTGAGCATATTGTGGTCATACAGTTCTCTCACTCAAGCTTCACTTTGGGCTGGGAATTTTAAAAAGATCCCCTATTCTTAATTTTTCTTGTTTTGTAACTAAATCTGGATGAGCTGACACATAACTGAGTATCCACAACATAAAAGTGAAGGACAACAAAGTGTTATTGGATGTATCAAATGTTAATACATCAAAGGGACTTTAAATAAATGGAGAACAATAAGGGCCCTAGAACAGAGCCCTATGGGACACCATATCTCACTTTAACCATTCATATGTACATCTTTTGACTGCAGCTGGAGCTTCAAATTCAAAACAGTGGTGCACTAATAAAGTACGGAAGGCTTGAGGAAATGAAGGATAGCAAATATTGCTAAGCAGTGATTGATGGACAATGTAGACATTGAGAAAATTAGGCAGAGCTCAGGATTGGTCAACTGCACCTTGTACATTCAGGAATGATGTGGACATTTTAATGATTGTCTATGCTTCATTGACAGCACTGAGAAAGGCTGCGGGCTACTACTTTAAAAAGTTTAATTTCAATGTTTTATGAGGATATAAGATCTCCAAGTGCACGTGTGTGTTGAGTTAGACCTGGTGAATGTCCAGATCATCCACCCGGATCACCATGCAGCTGGACCGGAGTCTCTTTAGAGCTGCCCCAGGAGCAGTCCGAGATGCCGGACCCCCATCAGGACTGGACTTAGGAATGGACTCCCCATCTCCTAATAAAAACAAAAGAAATGGATCATTCATCATAGTAAATTATAGCACAAACACAGTCAGTTAAAGAGCTGAAGCATGGAAGGCCTGAACAGCCGTATTTTAATGACTGTGCTGTTACCAGTTAAATTTGTTTACTCAAGATCATGAGTTATTTAGCAAAATAGCTTCTCCTGCTTTTCTTTGTCATCACAGTCTTTACAAATACACCTTTAATCTAAAACATGATATTAAGTGTAAATCATGGTAAAAATAAACAAAATCATAAATCCTCTCAAACATGATGGCTTCACATCTCAGGAAAACACTGTGTCTGTATAGTCAGCAGTGAGACTCTGTACGTACCCTGAGTTGTGCGGGCTGGTGACTGTGTGCTGGGTGTCTGCTGGTCAGTAGGAGGTCCAGGAAAGCACGAGCTGTCCACTCTCTGCTGGAACTCTTGCAGCAGTTTGGCCGCCCACTGAGCCCGAGAGTCCATTGCTCCGCAGTAACACTCCCAGTGCCTGCAGCCGTCACCTACAGAGACATAACACACACAAACTAACTCAAATGGAGAGCTTTATCACAATCCCAAAGTTGCTGCATCCCTGCATTGAGCTCAGAGTCACTGTATACTTTTTAAAATCACATTCAATTAAGAAACTTTAGATGTCATAGGCTATCGTGATTAGGGGCTGCATTAAAAACAGCAAGATGGAGAGATTTAACTCTGTTTTTGCTTTAAGCAGAATTATCTTTACAGCCATTTGCCATTGTGTTGTTTGAAATGCCAGGCAGGACGAGCAGTGGCCACCTAATGAGGGCTGAAATCTCCGTACCTCACATCTGACGACTCCTACCTCACATCTGGGAACGCAAACACACCCGACACTTCTGGAGTACACTGGGCAGAACCATTTTTCAAATCAGCTTTAGATCAGGTGCTACAGAATGTCGAAAGCAACTTTAAAAAAAAAAGCTCTGTGCCACGAACGGACCATCTAGGAATCATGTGAATTACAGCTTTTAAAAAACACTTTTCCATCACTCTTTTTCACATTTCAGCTTTAGCGAGACACTAACTTTTCCACCTTATCCTGGCGTAAAACTCTTGTTGTGATATTTGGTTGTTTTTTTGAATTTCAGGCTTTTTCCTTTTAGATTTTTTTGGGCATTTTTAAAATTTCCAAAAACAGGTGGATGGAAATCCACTACTATGAGCTGTTTATCTGCTTCTGCTATATTAAACACACCAAGAGGAGACTGAAATAATACAGGAGTGAATTCTCACTAATCACAAACACTTATGATGGAAAAAGTTACTTTTATGTTATAAAACATAAAACATAATGAAACTGGAGAAACAGATTAATTCCCAGATTACTATGGGAACACGAGAAGATGACCAAAAGCATGTTTTAGTGGAACCTGTTTAACTACATTAAATATCCATGTGATGTTAGTTTGTCCTCTATAATGGCCGCTCCAGTCTTCAGGGACAGAGACTGTTACATAACCCTTAACTCAGAGGAGCACTGCGCTGGAAAGAATGCTGAGCTCACAGCTTTAATGGTCAAGAACAGGGAAGACGCAGAGAAACGTGGACATAAATGATTACATCACTGCCTGCCTGCAGGACTGCAGAAATGTCCACTCACATACTCACCCGGCCTGTGGAAGGGGTAATAATCACAGCCCAGCTTCCGGAAGGTCAGCTGCATAGCACCCTGAGAACCTGGAACAGGGGGCTCATCTAAAGAAGAGAGGGCAAAGGTCAAGCCTGGGCTGAAACGGAAAATGTGCAGTGAAGATAATCAGCACACAATAACGTCTTCTGGGTGTGTTAGACACTAGAAGACGCTCCTCAGCAAGTCCAAAATGAATGGGTTCGATCTTTTAACCAGTCAGCACTCAGTAGCAGTACTGCTAACTAATCAGCACTCAGTAGCAGTAACGTTTATCAATCACCGCTCATTAGTAGTAACACTAACACTAACCAATCAGCACTCAGTAGCAGTCACACCGACCATCAGTACTCATTAGCCGTAATGCCAAACAATCAGCACTTTACAGAAGTAATACTATCTGACCAGTGCCCAGTACCAGAAATGCTAACCAATCAGCACTCAGTACCAGAAATGCTAACCAATCAGCGCTCAGTACCAGTAATGCTAACCAATCAGCACTCAGTACCAGTAATGCTAACCAATCAGCACTCAGTACCAGTAATGCCAACCAATCAGCACTCAGTATCAGTTATGCCAACCAATCAGCACTCAGTGGCAGTAATGCTAACCAATCAGTGCTCAGTGGGAGTAATGCTAACCAATCAGCACTAGTGGCAGTAATACTAACCAATCAGCACTCAGTATCAGTAATGCCAACCAATCAGCAGTCAGTATCAGTTATGCCAACCAATCAGCACTCAGTGGCAGTAACGCTAACCAATCAGCGCTCAGTGGCAGTAACGCTAACCAATCAGCATTCAGTGGCAGTAACGCTAACCAATCAGCATTCAGTGGCAGTAATGCTAACCAATCAGCACTCAGTAGCAGTAATACTAACCAATCAGCGCTCAGTGGCAGTAATGCTACATAACTAGATGTATTTTACATTTACATATTTGCAAGGTTATGGTGTCTTGTGTGTAAAGTTGGCCATAGGACAGGTGTGCTGAGCTGACAGGTATAATCTGACCAGGTTCTGCAGATGAGCTGTCGTTGCAGATGTGCAGGTCCAGGCGGGAGATGAAGGTGTGGTACGATGACTCCTTCACGTCGTGGAGGTCGAAGTACTGCGCTAGAGTGCTGGGTGTGCCCACCGGAGCTGGAGGAGGCTCTGCCCACAGGGAGTGTGGCCCAGGCGAGGGAGGAGCCGTCTAAAATACAAAGCCATCAATATACAAAACCAACACCCAGAAAACGAGCTGTTCTTCACAGAGGAGTAATGGACAGTAAATTGCATCACACAAAGACAATTGGGGATTAACAACGTAACTATCTGTTTTGCTCATTTTATGCTATGAAGTACAAATCAAAGGCAGCTAGGCTGTCACTTAACGAGTGTCTACAGCTACATAATCAACTAAAGCTCTCACTTTTCTCTTGAGGCTGTGAAAATGTGAAAAGCACTTGTTCTGCAGGCAGAAATGTTAACATGAGCAGTAGCTAGTAGCTGCACAGATTAGTCGACTTTACTGCTTGGTGATGACGCTTTAATCTTGATGTCGACTAGTCGCTGATCACGTGACTATGACACTAATAACATGGATGCCTCACAGACAGCAGGTAAGGAGGCTGGTGATTTCGGGGTCCACATCTGTGGTTTCCCGGAGGCTAGCAATACGATCCAAGGCTTGTTGGAAAGGACACGTCACGCTCTACTGACCTTTGGAATTCAGCTTCATTCCAGTATTTCTCTGCTGATCGACAGAGCTTCAAAAAGTCAGATGCTGAACGTTCCTCTCTGACTACAATAAAAAGTCCTGTGTAGTTGGGGAGGTGGCCTAACACCCTGTAATCCTGCACAGTTTGAAGTCGGTTACTCTTAATGTCACCGAATTACAGCGCTCTAAATTTCTCTGGCTCTCTGGACCTCCACCGCGGGAAAGCGTCTTGGAAAGGCCGCCTGGAAATCTACCTGTCCCCTAAGGTAGATACAAATTTGCGAGATTCCAGAGTCTGTATCCCCGGTTCTCCAAAGGCTAGCAATGGGATCCAGGGTTAGTTGGAAAGGGCGCGTCACGCTCTACTGACCTGTCAAGTTTGGCTTCATCACAGATTTTTAGTCACTTGTTGCAAGAAGTCGTGTGACCCCTAGTAGCTGTACTAGTTATTACATTAACAAACTCTCTTCCTAAATGCATCATCACACACATTTAAAGGTAATTTCTTTTATTTACATTTATTTGGCTCAAGCCAACAATGAAAATGCATTCAGCTCACGGTGTTCTGTTTTACTACTGTATTTGATTTTACTGAATACTTTTATTTATAATTTATACTATTTAAAGAAAAAAAAAAATTTTTTTATTGTTTTTTATTTTTTCATTATACACTTTATTGCCATATTTCTTATTTGAGCCTTTCTTTATTTTAATTACTTTAAACATTTTCTTTGTTCACGTAGTCTTGTCAGTTTTGATTTGATTTAACTGATTCAGTTTGATTTTAACATTTTTCAATCCCTTTTTAACTGGCTTGGCTACACTGTAAACGAGGGTCCCCCCTAATGTACTTCCAAGTCAAAATAAAGATTGACTGACTGTCTGATACACTACGAATCTAATCTGTGGAATCTAATGACTGTGGTCAGACTGAATAATAACTGTGATCAGGCAATTACATAATAGTTGTGATAGGCCTAACAGGAATAAACGAGTACAGTGCGTCTCCTCTAATCTCTGGCTGTTTTTCAGTGCTGTAGTTTACTTTGTATTTATAGAGCTGCTTTGCGCTGCTGATTATGTGTGAGAGAAACAGAACTGGAACATTTCAGTGTAAATCTGGGTGATGCAGTGCTAAGTTACACAACACTGACAGCACATTTTCCCCGTATTGCCCTGCGTAATTCCTCAGTAATGACTAAAGTAACTGAACTGAAAGAGCTGTAAATCTGCTGCTCCGGAGAGACTCACACTGAAGTTACTGTGGTCCACAGCAACACCACATGCTCCCGGCTTCACAACGAACATGACAAACAGAGAAACAGGCCAACATATGTGGAGCATGATCTACTTTCCTCCACACAGACACGAGCCAGCTTCCAAAACACACGTTTCTACTGACATTAAACTGTGAAATCTACCAATCTACCGATAGCCCTTCCAAAAAAATATTAATTATTGCTTTCATAAATGGCGGTACCTGCAGGGATTCGGCCGCCATGCTCTTTCTCTGCTTGGCGGATTTCTCCATGGCCTCGCTCAGAGATTTAGCGTAATGGATCACAGCTTTGAGCTGAGAGTCGGTCAGAACCCACAGCAGGTCATCCAGGATGAAGAGCAGCTTCGAGGCCAGAACATTACAGTCCTTCACCTGCAGGGCGGAGACAGAGAGCAGATACAGCACAGCCTGACTCAGCTAACAGCTAACACCCACTTACCGGTGTTAGAATTCATTATTATAGTGGAGAAACAAATTAAAAAAACAGCATGCACACCAGTACCCCGTGTGTGAAATCTGAATGGTTTGGGATGTACCCTGTGAAATATGAATGTACCCTGAGTGTGAAACGTGAGCGGTTTGAGACATACCCTGCATCTGAAATGTGAGCCGATTAGGACATGTGAAACGTGAGCAGATTGAGACGTACCCCATGTATGAAACGTGAGCGGTTTGGGACGTACCCTGTACTTGAAATGTACCCTGCATCTGAAATATGAGCAGTTTAGAACGTACTCTGTGTCTGCACCGTGGGCGGATTAGTACGTACTCTGCCTCTGAAACGTGAGTGGTGTGAGACGTACCCTGCGTTTGAGGGCGATGCGGATGCGGCCCTGGTTGGTGATGAGGCGTAACGGAGTGCTGCCCAGGTCCTGATCCTCACTCTCTATCGCATCCGCCTCGATTCGAAGACTCTGCCAGTTAATCTCCTTAAAGGTCAGAACCTGAAACACAAACACAAACATGCTGCATTGGTGTGGACTCAGCAGCGACCCCTCATTAAAAATTTCTCGAGATACAGGTGAGGACAATCAAAGGACAAATTTGTTTACAGCTGTCTGGACAACAACATGGAGCAGAAAAGTATTTAAATTAGAGTTAAAGTGCATTTGTTTATTATTGGCAGTGAATAATTCAGAGAAGATGCTGAATAAAATTATAGTAGATACTGAATAATTCATAGTAGAATACTGAAAAAGGCATAGTAGATACTGAATAATTCATAGTAGAATACTGAAAAAGGCATAGTAGATACTGAATAATTCATAGTAGATACTGAACAATCCATAGTTTTTGCTGAATAATTCATAGTGGATAATGAATAATTCATATTGGACACTGAATAATTCATGGTAGATACTGAATAATTCATAGTAGATACTGAATCATTCATAGTAGAATACTGAAAAAGGCATAGTAGATACTGAATAATTCATAGTAGATACTGAATCATTCATAGCAGATAATGAATAATTCACAGTAGATACTGAATAATTCATAGTAGATGATAAATAACTCATAGTAGTTGCTAAATAATTAGTAGCAGATACTGAATAATTCACATTGCGGTCATGTTAGCATTAGCAGTACCTCTCCTCTCTTGGGGTGAGTGATGCGTGTATATCGGAGGTCAGTTTTCTGCCATTTGGGGTTGAGGCTGTAGCCCTGTAGCTGCCACAGCTCGAAGGAGGCGTGGAACGCGCGAGCCTGGACTTTAATGGTGATGGAGTTGATGATGACGGACATGCCCTCCACCACCTTCTCAGCAAAACCGTACTCACTGCGCGCGCGCACACAAACACAGACCACAACAGGTATCAGCGTTAGAAGCTTATATGTACTCTAAAAACAGATTAAAAACTTTTGAGACCAGCAGATCATCAAATTCATTTCAAAACCTCAACTGTGTGAACATTGATGAATAAAGCAGCAGATGCGGCCCAGAATTACTTTTAAATAAAAGCTTACTGCATTAAATTTGAGAAACATGCTTCTCATGTTAGAGATACACAGGTTGAACAAGAGATGAACAAGGATGATTTTATTTTTAGTTAGTTTACTGGACCTCTTTTTACTTTTTTTATCATTAATTTGTTGAAATGTGATACTACTTTATTAATTTTGAGATTTTATAACTAAAATAAAAAATGCTATATAACTATTACTATTATTGCATTACTGATTTAACTACTAACTTTTACCATTACTGTTATAAATAGTAGCATCATTACTATATTATTGTCATTATTATTATTATTATTATTATTATTATTATCTTTATTATAGTGATTATGCTTTGCTTCTGTGAGAACAGCAGAAACACTGTAGTACTGCTCCTCTTATTTCCTGCTATCACAGATATTTTTAGTAAGATCAGAGTTTCAGCGATAGACCCAGAGATTAATGCAGTTATGATTTCTCAGAAACTCTATTAGACTCAGCAGCGCATTATTACTCTGGATGACGGCCATCTCCCTGCATCTTTCTCTGTTCTTTTTCTTTTGCTCTCTCTCTCCTGTTACTGAGCGCAGTGTTCTCTTCTCCATTAATCAGATTATTATTATTCAGCACTCAGAGAAACAGTCTGACCACAGAACAGTCCACTCTGACCTTTGACCAGCAGTGATGGCAATGGGGGAGGGGCCATTAGGGGGGCGGG
>JAILXH010277991.1:318-20781 GCA_023558415.1 Piaractus mesopotamicus | reverse complement strand
GGGTTTTTTTTTTTTTTTTTGTTAACTGGAGAATGCAGAAGCAAGGCAGAGAGCTAACATTACTGCTTGGTAGCCTTTTATGATATGCAGTCTACGTTTCCCAAGAAAAAATCCCCCTGTTGGGACAATAAAGTCAATCAAATCAAATCAAGCCGAATATCTTATTGCAAACTGTCTTCAAGTTGTCATTACAAAGACGAGAACAGATTACTCAGAACCCATCAGATGAAGAAGTTAACTAGCTAAAAGCTAAAGTTAGCAGGGTCACTACCTGGCTATTTAAATATTTCAGCTTGGCTTCTTTTCTCTAACTGAAACAGTTAAAACCTTGTTTCTAGCATCCATTTTGTGCTGAATAAAGATAGTTTCACTGTTTTCCTTATGATTTTGTTCAACAAACCAAAGTAAGAGTTGCTAGGGTGTATTGTTTTGCCTGTAGCTCGGTGGCTAGGACTGGTTGAAACCACAAGAATGTCTAAAGGTTGTTTGATGCACTTGCATAGTACATACACTGATGCACAAAAACATGAAGATGACAGAATACTGCATTACAAGACAAATAATATGTTACGCTCTAGTTTTAGACCAGAATGTCCCCTCTTATTAGCTTATTTTAGTGTAATTTTGTTTAATTTAACCTAGTGTACAAAAGCCTATTTTTGTCTGATTGCTTTATCTCTAACCCTACAGCATTGGATGATCTGGACAGTGCGGTGGACGATCGGGACAGTGACTATAGGAGTGAGACGAGCAATAGTCTTCCCCCACGCTATCACACCACAGCCCAGCCCAACTCCTCCCTACATCAGTACCCCATGGGACCACGTTTCCAGAAACACATAGAGTCCTGCACGGATTCTGTGCATAGTTTTGAACTGGACTATAGAGACCATCATGCAAGCAGGTATTGTCCGTTGTGGTGCCAAGTAACATATGTTAGTTTCTTATGGCACAGTATAGCAAATGCGTTTTTTACAAGCGATAGCAGTGGTCTCAGAATGCCCCTATGCAAAGCCAGAATGGAGGGGGCTTGTTTTTGAAATGTGGAATCACCAGCAGCACTGGAACTAGAGGCATTTGTTTTATTGTCTGGTGCAGTCTTTAGAAAACAGCTTTACTTAGCCAAAAGTCCTTTTGTTGTCCATGAGATTCTCCCTTTGGCATTTCGCTGTCTAGTTTGGTTTGAAGCTATTTATCCACTCAAAGCCTCAGTACGAGTGGGCCGTAGAGAAATAGGGCAATTCCAGTTTAATTGTTGTTAGAGATATGTTGCAAATGTCCCATATTGCCATGCTGTCCACATTGATGTCCACTGTGGAAGTATGTTGTTCAAAGAGCCATTTGAAGGGAGTTGTTTATTGCTCCTTTAATTCAATTCAAACAGTTAACAGAAACTCTGATATTCCAATAGAGTACATACACTTTCTCAGTTAATCACATCTCTTGCATCTCTTGTGAATTACGTGTTGGTTTAGACAATTCCACTGAGCTATACCCTAATGGTTGTCTGCTGCGTGGAATGATGGATAAAGACGCAAAAGAGAAATGAGGTCTCTGAAATTGTGTTTATACTGTATAGTATAATTTATATTTTTGTGGAACGGACATGGCTTGGATTTGAAAGTGCACGTACTTTGATTTTTTACTTTGATCGTGTTATTACGATTATTATTTTTTTAAATAAATTCTCTGCAAGTGTGTGTTATACCTTTTATATTCCAAAGTGTTCAATTGAAAATTGTTTTCACTAATGACATTAACGCTGTTTATTGATACCTAACCTGACACTTATAGTTTGTCAACAGTCTTGTTTTTTGTCTGTCTTTTATTATATTTTGTGTTGAATTATTTTTTTCTCTTTCTCTTTCCTTTTTTAATTCCCCACTCATCCTTTAATCAATCTTTTATTTTTATTAGAACTCTAAATCAAAGAGGAAGGGTAAGAATTATTCCTGTAGATTCAGGAATGGGAGTGGAAGAGTGGGAGGCAAAATACAAAATCTGGGGTAAGAGTTCACTAGACGAATTCCTTGATAAAGAAGACGGGTACTGGGATGAAGAGGAAGGTGGACAAAATGTCCTCCACATGGACAAGCCTGCACATGACTCCACAGTCAGTCAGCTGCCACTGAAAACAAAAAGCAAGGCCTCATTGAATGCTGCCTACCCTGAGGGCTATGACACAATTGACCGAAGACGCAGGAAAAAGGTCAGAGATCCAGGAGGTCTTGTGAATACTAGAGCAGAACACACTGGAGATGACTCTTTTCCTCCTGATCTTGCTCTCCTCCGTCAGAAAAGAGGAGAGTTTGTGATGCGTCAAGTAGCAGAAATGGAAGAAGAGGATGAAAAGATGATGCCGTGCCTGAGGCCGTACAAAAATGGCTTACTCTACAAGACTAGAATGTGGGCCAAAAACAAGCTGGAAAACACATTAGAGAACTACGAAGCATATCAAGAGGAAGAAGAAGCGAGACTTAGGGCGAGCTTTGGCCTTGATTCCGAGGGCTCGGATGAGATGCAGAATTCGGTGGGTTCTGAGGAGGAGTTAGAGGAAATTGCCTCTTTAGCTGAGGCATTCCGTTCTGAGGATGGTCGGGGTTACGACCACTGCAGGTATGCGTCGCCTTATGGTGGCTATAGTGACAAACTTCAGGGTTATCATGATAAGAAGCCTGCAAAGGGTAAAATTGGGGGATGGGCCCCAGAGACCATGCTGTCCCCTGTGGAGGAACCCAGTGATGAGTATGTTGACCCCATGGATGAGCTTCAGTGTCTGGTCGAAACTGTGTCAGAATACCTAGCTGAAAAAGAGGAGGAGATCAGCAGGTACGGTTCTTTGCCCAAATCTAGCAAATCAAGGCTGTCATCCCAGGGTAGTACAAGAACAGAATCTACTGGAGATGAGCAAGGCATCACTTCCAAGGAGGTAAAAGGAGAAAATGAGCCTAAAGAAAGAATTTCAGTGGAACCCGGAACTTCAGGAGTGAAGAACGCCATGAGCTCATTGTTTAGCTCCCTCACTGATAAAGTTAGCTCAGGTTCAAAACAAACAAAATCGAATTCTGTTGAGCAGTCAGAAACATCAGCCAATGTTACAGGAAGCTCTGGTTTCTCAAAGCTGTTCTCTTTTATGCCAGTCAACAAGTCTCCAAGTCCAACACCAGTAGCTGTGGTATCCCCCACGCAAGAAGCTGATAGGAAGTTTCCAATGCCTTTTCAACCAGGAGATGCCAAGTCACAAGAGAAAAATCAACATATCCATACCAGGAGTGTCACTCAGACCCAAAATAATAGTGAAATTACAACTCAAAAGATATCTGAAAGCCAACCACCTCCTTCTATAAACTCAGTGATGAGAAAAACGAACCCTCTGAAGATGCTCTCACAGGAAAATGGTGTTAATGACAAGAGCAAATGTTTTTCCGAAGATGGGTATTTTTATCTCAACAAGGTAGATGGAAGTCATAAGCAGCCATTGGACCATCCTAAAACTGTGGGAGGTAGTTTAAGGGAAAGGAAATCAGGAAGTGTATATCAGACTAACACTGGAAAGTCTGTTTTTGTGGAAACACATAGCAAAAGTGAACATATTGAAACCACATCTCAAAAATCTCCTGCAGATCAAGGATTTTTCAGTCCTTTTAAGAAATCTTTTAGTTCACTGATCTCACCTGTACCTCCTATGCCTCCTCAACATCAGACACAAACAGTGTTTCCTGTTTTCAGATCAGAAGACGATATAAAAAAAGAAAATCCTGTGGATACCTCATTACTCGGTGGCAAAATCAAACTTCCTTTCCTTTCATCAGACAATGTGTCTGCCCAGCAGCCCTCTAAAGCAGAAGGAGGAATGTTATCTGGACTGTTAAAATTTGCCTCAGGTGATGATAGCAGTGTATCCAGAAACACACCACAAAATCCCCCAAAGCCAGGTCAAACATCTGCATGCAAAGTTTCATCATCAATCCCTGACAATGCCAAGTCTCCGCCACAGAATGTTGCTAGTCTTTGTGAAACAGAGCCTAAGGGGAACATGGAGACAGGCTGGTTTTCCAATATTTTTAAGACTGCACCAAATGAAAATGTGCAGGCTGCTGCTCCACAGGGCCAGAGGCCAGGGAACCAGAGTTCTCAACAACCAGTTGGGTCAAATCAGAAAATGACAAGAGGTGAACAACAAAACAAGACTGTTAACCAGCAAATACAAAACAGGCAACAAAGTTCAGGTCCAGCTGGAGCCTGTACTGCAGAAAGCCACGCTTCTCAGCCAGAACCCCAAGGTTTCTTTTCTAGTTTGTTTAAATCTACTTCCTCTGATGATACATCAGGTTCTAGAGCAGGTCTTAATCAAATGCCACAAGGTTTGCGCTCTGGTGTCATGAAGTTTGCCTCTACCAGTGATGTGTCAATAGGTGCCCAACCTAGTCAGGTGCATGCAAAGAATAATCCAAGTCAAACATCAAATTCACAGCAGACCTATCTGCAACATCAGCCACATCAACAAAGTGCATCCAACCCATCTCAATCAGGAGGACTCTTCTCAGGGCTTTTAAGGTTTTCTTCTGCCGAAAATGTGTCTGCAACATCAGCAACAAATATACCACCTCAACAAAGAGACTCCACACACAGTCATCTCTCTCAACATCCTGCAGCATCTCCACAAGCGTCTCCTCAAAAAGTCCCTCCTCAGCAAGGAAGTATTTTGTCTGGCCTTTTTAAATTAGCCTCCAGTGACAATATCCCAAGTACTCAAGCTGACGTACCTCAACAGCAACATGTATCGGTTACTGGTCAACCTTCCTGTCAGCCTTGCCATCAACCTCCCAAGCAAAATATACAGCAACAGAATAACACTCACAAGGAACAACAGACAGGCATAGTAGAAGGATCTAGACAAACTCAAAATGCACCTCAACGAGCAACATCTCAACAAGGTGGCCTTCTCTCTGGGATTTTCAAATTTGCTTCTTCGGATAATGTGTCTGCCTCTCAGTCTGCATCGACTCAAGAAGCAGATGCGTCCACCAGTCATATTAGTGAACATTGCCCAAAGTCAAGACAAAGCCAAAGTTCTGCTCTAGGAAGTGTAACAACTAACCCTGAACAAAATCCTCCTATAACACAAAATAACCAATCAGGAATATTGTCTGGACTTTTTAGCAAATTAAAAACTTCATCTGAAGCAATAGCACAGAGCAGCTCTGTTCTTCTTGACCAGAAACAACCACAGGAAAGTTTACAAAAAGAAGTTCCTTTCCAAAATGTTCCATCATGTAGGCAGCTGCCTCTGCTAACGCCTCCTGGTCAGGCTACAACGAGAGACCAAAAGCCCACTGGTCAGCAAGGTTTCATATCTGGTCTTTTCAGTCGGACCTCAGTGGAAGTGCCTTTATCTAAACCAGGGGAACAACCTATGCAGTGTGCAGATCCGGGGGCAAGTTCTACAAACTCCCCAGGCTTGATCTCGAGCCTTTTCAAAAAGAGTGCAAATGAAACTATGTCACAGGGCTGCTTAGAAATGGATAAAGAAACAAAGGAAAGTGGGGCATTTGATCGCCTCATGTATAGACACAAGGGAGCTGCTGTAAATGTGCCTGTCTACAGTGATAATAGTTTGGACCTGAGGACATCTGCAAGCTATGCAAGGTCGCAACAAAATCACTCAGCTTATACTTCAAACAGCACTGGTCATTTGCCTCAGATCTGTAACTCTTCTCACTCAAGCAATGCAAGAAACATATCATACAGCACTGAAAACATTTACTCCTCTCTTGGTCTCACAGGTCAAGGAGTGCTGTCCCAACAATATTTACAGCAAAGTTACCCCTCCTTACATAATGTGTCAGGACAGTATGGCTACCAGAATGACTCTTTATTGTATGCTAAATATGGACTTAGTCCATATGAACACTCTTGGATGCAAGATTCTATTCTGTGGCAACAATTGAATGACCAGTCATTGAGCTATTATCCAGAGGAATATGGGCATCTACCAGGTGGAGAGCAATTGCAAGAATTTTCTCAGTCCCTGAGCAATATAAATGGGTATGAAAATCAGCAGAATTGTCCCACACAGCCTTGGATGGCATTGCACACTGATAGGGGACAGAGCTATCAGCAGCAAGAATACCGTAGGGATATAGTCAACAACTCAGTTGTGCAGAAAATGTGGAGCAGCCATAACAGTTTGGATATAGTCAATAACCCTGGGTGCTGCATTGAAGAAGGAGGTGCTCTAAATCTGAGCAAAAAAGGGAGCGCAAAATTTGGCAGGTGGAACTCATTCAGTGGAGAGAGTTGCTATAGTTTGAATAGTATAGCATATCATGAAGGATATTATGAGGAGAATCCACCAAATTTGTCTTACTCTGCTAATGGAGAGTATATGTATAATGGCACATCAGATGCATACAGACAACCTGTGAGCAATGAAAGCTATCCTGATTTGCCTGGCTACCCTAATGGCTGGAATTATTGTTCTACAACTAATGTAGATACAGAGGACTATGGGTATCTTGAGGAGTCTGAGTGGTACCAACAATGGCTCTCACTTCTAGAGCAAGGTATGTGGTGGCCAGCGGATGATGGAGATTGTGGCTACTTTGTCTACACTGATCATGAGTATATTTATGCACTGCTCACAGATGGGTCTGGTCAGTATGTTTATGCATGTGCACCAGAAGAGGAGTTATGGGGAAACGGACAGATGTCTGACAACTATCCTAGTGCCTGGCTCCATAATGAAATGGTTATGGTATGTGGTTTCAAAATTCCTCTATACAATGAAGATGAACTACTCTGGGTTTCAGGAAGAGATCAGAGTGTGGCTCAGCTTTTAAGTGCACCCCTTGATCTGTCTTCTGCATATAGGAAAGGTAACGAAATAATGAATCTGAACTTGGAACGTTTCTCTCAGATGTTTGAAAGCTCCATTCTTGCTCAAAAACAGCAGGTTACGGACTTTTCATCATATCGATTAAATAAAGTCAAAGTCGATACAAGACAGCAACTCCAAAACAGAACTGCCTACCAGGATCCTTTTCTGGAAGCTGTTGATCTTACAGTTAATGGAACTAATTGTCGTTCAAAACTGACTAGCAAAGTGATGAAAGAACTCCTTTCTCAAAAAGTCTCTATTTCCTTTTGCCCAACTCCAACAACAGAGTCCTCAGTTGCAGATGTTTACAATTGTTACCAGCCTCGTCAGAGACGTCGTTCATCCACTGGGATACAAGTAAGACATATAGATGACACTTCAGAGGAAGAATGGCGAAAGAGAGTTCAGCCTGGAGTGGAACAGCCAAATCGATCCATCAAGAAGATATCATCTTTCCTGTCTTCTATTGTAGGAAAAGGTCCAGATTCAGAAACCAACAAAAACACAACTGTCTCAAGGACTTCCACAGCTACCAAAGATTTTACACGTGCTGGTGTTATTCAAGGGAAATCTGAGAAATCACTTTTCTCTGAAGTGCACAATGACCAGCAGACCAAAGGTATTTTTTCGACAGGTCTTGAGAGTCTAAAATCAAAAATTATTAAAGATGATGCTTCTCCTGCTATATCCCCATCACAGAGTGCAAATCAGCAGACAAAATCTATTCCAGTATCTTCTAGAATCTTACCCAAAACTCCTACAGGGATTTCAGCATCCTCTGTAAATGGTCAAGGTGCAACTCAAAAGCCTAAACTGGCTAGACAAGCCACAATGTCTCAACAATCTGTTTTACCTTTTACATCACCGACTGCTGAGGGCTCTACAAACTCAGCAAGTAAAATTACAAAACCGACTTATTCTCGAGATGAGCAAAGTGGTGAAAAACCTTCCGAACAACCTCAAGGAGGCTTTCTAAGCTTTTTCAAAAATGCAGTTGGAATGGAGGAGCCAAAACAAGACACTGTGAAATGCTTTCAAACTACAGCAAAGCAACCACAGAAAAATGAATCTGCTCCGGGTGAAGTGAAAGGATCGAATGCAAATAAGGAGAACACAGGAGTGTCCAGTCTTTTTGGGACAATAGGAGACTTTTTCAATGTGGAAAGCCCGTCCACTCAACTGCCACCTCAGTCACAGCAGTCCTCTTCACAACCTTCTACCATTAAGTTGAGAAATGATGCTAAAACAGACACAGCACATGCTCATCAAATGACAAAGTCTGAAGGGATTCAGAAACAACGGGCAACAAGTGAAATACGTCCTGGTAGTCATTCAGATATGCCTGATGTATCACAGACACTTCGGGGGCATTTAGCAAGTAAAAGTGCATCCCAGATATTTTCCCCTAGTGCTAGCGAGGGAATCATTTCAGGGAGATCACAAACCATGCCACCAACTGGGCAAACAAAACCAGAAGCTTCCAATAAACCAACAAGTGCATTGTTTGGCTTCTCCATTGGGGATATAATTTCAAAGTCCACAGGCACCAAAGAGGAAACTCCAGGAAAAGGGCTACTGTCTATGTTCAGTGGTTCTAGTGCACCACCTCAAACTGCATCTGCTTTCCAATGTCAAGTGGATTGTGAATCAGGAAAAGACACATCAGGAAAAACCACTACACCTTTATTTGATGATGTCAGCACACAACAGATTACACAGCCAAATGCATCCTTGAAACAAACGCCTGGAACTGCTCCTCCAAAAGAGACAACAGGAATAGGTTTGCTTTCTATGTTGAGTGGCCCCAACACTCAACCGTCTAGCACATCCCAGATGGGATCAACTTCTGGGCCCCCTCCTCCTAAAGAGACACCAGGCATAAATTTACTGTCTATGTTTAGTAGTCCTAGTGCACAACAGACTTCAACACAAACCACTCAGCCATCACCTCAAGGAGCTCCACCCCGACAGGATCCTCCTGGTAAAGGGTTGCTTTCAATGTTTGGCGGTACAGAACCAGCTTCACAGCAGACAGGCTCTATTTTTGCTGGAATATTAGGTGGCTCTTCCACCTCCAGTGAGAGTCCCGCTAAAGGATTGTTTTCTATGTTTGGGGGATCTAGCCCACAGCCCCCAGCCAGTGCACAACAAAGAACTGGGCCAACAGGTGCACAGAATCTAGGGACAGCACCACCCAAAGAGCCACAGGGGAAAGGCATCCTCTCCATGTTTGGTGGTCCTAGTCCTCAGATGACTTCACCACAACCTGATTCTGCCGGTGCAAGTAAACTTCAGGAACCAGCTGCTCAGAAAGAACCACCTGCAAAAGGTCTGCTGTCGTTATTCAGTGGTCCTAGTCCACAACAAAATATGCCCCAGACAACATCAATTCTTGGTGGAATCCTTTCAGGCTCTAGTGGTAATGAAGGATCAGCAGTAGGGCTACTCTCAATGTTCGGTGGACAGAGCTCTGAACCAAATGCACAACTAAAAGTACAGATTGACACCCCACAAAATGCACAGGCTAGGGCAACCCCTGAATCAACTGCCCCCAAAAATAAAACATCTAAAGAGCCATCAACCAAAGACGTGACCTCAATGCCTGCAGTTCCTATCTCACAGCAGCATATACAACAGGAAGACTCTACTAATTGTACCTTGTCAGATAGTAAAGAGTCTGATATGTCTCCAGCTAAAGGCACCTCAAATCAACAGCAAGAACCATCTCAATCCCCTCCTGTTCTCAGTGGAATACTTTCTGAGACATCTGTTGCAAATGAAACTCCAGGTAAAGGATCACTGTCAGTGCTCAGTGGAGCTATTCCTCAGCCCAGTGAAACCCAACCTGTACAGTCTTCTACTGCAGTTTCCTCAACTGCTCCAAAGGAAGTTTTTGACACTGAGACAACCACTCTAGAGGGTAAATCAACTTCTGAGGTCACCATCCAGGGAGCTGTTCCACCAAAAGAGGAAGCAACATCGAGTTTACCATCGTTGTTCAGTGGCTCAGGTTCTCAAAGTGCAGCTTCTCAGGCTGGAACTCTACTTGGTGGAATTCTTTCTGGTGCCACAGGACCAAAAGATGGTCCTGGCAAGGGTCTGTTTTCCATGTTCTCAGACCAAAGTGAACGATCATGTTCAGGAGCAGGGGCTTCAGCTTCTAAAGAACTACCAGGGAAAAGTTTGTTTTCCATGTTTGGTGGATCAAGTCCACAACAACCCACACCTCCAACTTCTTCATTACTAGGGGGTATACTGCCTGGTGGCACAACTGCTAAAGATGCACCTGGAAGAGGTCTGCTTTCCATGTTTGGTGGTGCTAGTCCCACACCTGCACCTGGTTCGACAGGGCCAACATCCAAACCACCTGAAACTGAGGGGCTTTTCAGTCTGTCCTCATTATTTTCCAGAGGAGATACCACAGAAGATAATAAATCCAAGACTGGAGGATTTGGCCTCCTGAACATGTCATTTATGGATGAAAAGAAACCTGAAGTATCAAAATCTCAGGATGTGAGTACTGGACATCCTGCTACTGGAGCTGATCATAAAGTAGCTCCATCAGCTGATACTATTCCAGTTGATATTACTAAAAAAATGGAGGATAAAGAACAACCAGTGACAATGCAAGCACCAGTGGACACACTAACACACCCTGAGACCACCCCTCATCCTGAGTGCTCAGGACCCACTGAAACTGAGAAAGTAACTGTTGATGGAAAAGATATTGCAGTAAGCCAAGACATAAGTAAGCCTGTTACATCCGGAGAAGTTGTTAGGGATGCTCAGTCATGCTCAGAGCAATGTAAAAAACAGGAACAACCACAAGATATGAAATCCACTCAACCTCAGGCTAAACAAGATAATGTGACTGCTACACAACCCATAATAGCTGAAAGTAGGCAAATACCCCCTGAAGCTGAAAAGTCTGTATTAGACTCATCAGCTGAAGTGGTCTCTGGGTTCATGTCTAAAATGTTCTCTACTGCCAGTGGATCACCCAAACCATCGGGTGGTATTTTCTCTCAGGCACAATCTTCATTTTTTAGGTCACCTACATCAGGGTCTCAGACACAAGAGAAAACTTCACTCTTTGGCTTTCCAAGTAGCCTACCAACCGAGTCTTTGAAAACTGACCTGTTTGGTATGTTTAAAACCCCTCAGGCATCCAGACCAACAGAGGCAATGCCATCTCCTACCCTCACAAGTCAATCTGCTGAGCAAAATAAAAAAATAACTAAAGATACGGTTTCATCTCTGGGGGATGTAACTTTGCCTGAAAACAAAAATGATCAAATCAAAACAGAATCTGGGTTAGATATATTGGCTACATCTGCTCAAGACTCTATTAAAGGTTTAGCACCTGCAGTTGTGAACCCACCTGATGTTATCCCATCTGATGAAACTGTTAATAATGAGAAAGTCAATGAAGTAATACATGAGAAGCCAGTTGTCATTGTTGGAGAACCTGAAGATAAGACAGTGAAGTCAGGACCTCCCACAGAAAGTCCTAAGCCAGTCCAACAGCCTCTGACATCAGAACCATCTCAGCCCGTGTTTGGCATGGCTGGCTTATCACCCCCGACGTTTGGTTTCCTTCCAGGATCTGGAGATGCTGGAAAGTCGTTTGGATCTTTGTTTTCTTCAGCACCCAGCATACCAAAAGGCTTCCCTGCAATGGCACAAACAGATGGTGGTGGACTTCTATCTGGCTTTAAGTCATTCTCAGCAGGTCTGTTTCAAGAAGAGAAGTCAGCTACGTCAAAGGAAGAACCAACAACAGCTTCTTTGTTCGGAGCAAAAATAAATTTACCATGGCAAAAAGAGACAGCAGCACCTCCCAAGCAGCAGACTCCCTCTGTTGTCACAACTCAGCCTAAAGCCCAGGACAATCACGTAAATAGTATAGAAAGTGCACCTGATAATAAAGTAGACCCTAGCCATTTGGTCTCAAAGGCAGAAAATGTTAACAAAGGTGACAGTGAAATTAAACATGAAGCTTCGTCAGGCTCAGAGAAGACCTCTGAGGCAGACGTCCAAAAGAACGAAACTCTAGGTCCAGTAGATGACTTGGCAGAACCCTGTGTTAGTGTCTCCACACCTGACATAGATCCTCCATCCCAAAAAGAGCAGGAATCCCAGGTCCAGCCCCCACCCTCTGCAGATCTCTCCTCAGGATTACAGCAGGAAAACAAGGAGCTTTTGAGTGCAAAAAGGCTAGTAGCATCATAAATGGTCTCCAAAGCAATTTATGATGAACTAACTTCAATATTAGCATCAAAAGATAGAAATAGTTGTGATTATTGCAATCCACCCGTTGGACGTGTCATCAAACATATGTGTATGTGTCTGTGTGTTAGTTGTTGTTTTGTTTCCATACTTTTGCTCTCCTGTCTCAATACCTTCTCTATCCCATAGCTTTTTAGCATTGTTACCAGTATTCGTGTGAATGTTTAAAACTATTTTGTGACTTACTGAACTTTTTCCTTCTTCTCCACCCAAATCAGCCCGGCAGACAGTAGTCGTTTTGGATCTTCAGGGAACCTCAGTCAAGCCAGTTCTCCACTCAGCGAGAACGGCCAGGAGAATGTTGCATGTTCGGAGCTAGAGGAGTCCCACCACTCTTTCCACAGTACAGGCTATCGTCCACCCACAAATGGACACCACCCTGCCAATGGACATACCTCCTGGGGGGAGGAGGAGGGGTTGAAATCCTATCAAGAGGCTGGAAGAGGTGTTAGCAACACCTTAAAGAAAGACAGTGTTCTGGTTCCCCAAGTGGAAAAGAAGCCAGAGAAATCACTGAAAAGGTAAGGATGTGCTGTCCAGCAAACTCCAAAATTATTGGAACCTTTGGCTGATATTACCAAAAAATGCTGAAGTAACATTATTTAAAGAAAACAAATCCTTACTTTCTTTGATATATTTTTTCCTTTGAATAATTTTAGCTCACTGAAAGGTTGGAATGATTATGAACCAGGGTGATTATAATAGTTTTGAAATTGTCATTATTATTATTATTATCATTATTATTATTATTAATAGTAGTAGTAGTAGTAGTTTTTGTTTTTGATTTCAGTTTGATTTTAGTTAGTCTTAGGGCTGCATTAATAGCATTAATAGTTTTAGATTTTCTTAAATACAGCCAAACACAGAAAGAATTCACTTCTGAAATCTCATTCTCACAAGGGAAAAGCAATAACTTTTTCATCACCAGTTTTTGTTTTAGTAATAGCTTTAGTTAACAATAATAACCCTATTATGAAATGCATGGTTTCAGATCACACTGTAGGTGTTGACATTGTACCCTTAAAGAATGCTCTGGGGCATTGTCCCTGCAGTTGTGCATAAAAATAGCTTTGAGCAATCACAAGCTAACTGCTTGAATGTAGTAAGTTATACATTTCTGAAAATTAGCTACTCTCGTGTGTGTTCGTCTCAGCTTTCAGGATGATGGACCACCTCTGCCGTTCTCCCCATCCCGAGTGCGCTGGCTGAAGGCCATCAACAAAGTGAGAGTTCAGCTTCAGGAGGTATAGTAGGGACTTCATACCATCCATCTCCTTTGTCTATTCCTATTGCAGCTTATCCTTCTTCAAATAAAGACCGCCCAACAGTACTTTTATCCCTGATATCTTATCCCTATTACCAATACACTCAACTGAAACCCACATTTTAATGGACTGTTAGGTAAGTATGAATCACACCCACTTCAACTTACTCATGAGTCTGGGATTGGTTGTCTTTCACCACATTAATTTTTTGATGATATGTCTTAAGTCAATTCAGGTGGTTTTTAATGTTATTCCTCAATCTAACTTGTATACATTGGAACAAAATTCTTTTTAGACCCCATAGTACAGCACGGAACAGCAACATATAGGGGATTGCATAAAGTGCAAATACAGGAAAGAGTGAAACGAGAGCAGAATATACCATAAATACACCAAACAGTGTGAAATAGGACAATAAATACACTTGGTTCTGACTAGACAGGTAGCAAAACACTGATATACTATGTGCATCATATACATGGATGGGCGTCAAAGCAGCATATAACTAGAGGAACTAGTGCAAACATTATCAACTATGAACTGTATAGATGATTGGGATAAAAGTGCACCATATCACCCTTTAAATAGTATAAATTTAAAGTTTAAGTGTACATCGATGTGTAATGGGTGTGTGGTCAGTCTATGGTGGACAATGGAAAGGGTCTAGATGAGTCCAAGTGGATGTTGCGGGGCATCAGTGCATTCCTTAATCTGACCGCTTCGAGGAAGGAGTGGTTGCGGCATCTGGTGGTGGTAGAACAGTCACTCCGGTACCTTCTGCCAGACGACAGGCGGGTGAAGAGTCTATAAGACGGGTTGGGAGGGGTCGTCCATGCTGGTGGCTTTGTGGATGCAGTGCTTGTGTTAGGAGGTGTTGATGGTGCCTGATGATCTTCTGGTCCACACAATGTCTCCATGTAGAAAGTAGTGAGGATAAAAGGGGGAGACATGCTGTCTTCATCCTCTGCAGAAAGTGAAATCACTGTCTCAGCTTATTCTGAAAGAAAGTTTTACATTTTTTGTTTATAAACAGACTGTTTTTGTTACTGTGATATATGTCATTGAGCTGTGTTCTGATTGGCTGCCCTGTGCTTCATTCAAAAAGCACTAGATGAAACACTCCCTAGTACTTCGAAATGAATGGGCGGAGCTAAACTGAATAGGCTGAATAGGTGGTTATGTGTAAATTAGTTGATTCTGGTGAAATGCCAGAAACAGTGACTTCAAAACAGGCTGTTTTCGCAGCTTAGTTTCTGCTTATGGACTGTAGGGAGTGTGGAGGGAATGGTGTGTTTGGAAACTGGAAATGTTTCACATGTCAACATTTCTTTTAAACGAGAGAAGTTTGGTTTTCAGTGATATGGGGCCTTTCAAAGAAACTGAAACTAAACTGGAATTTAAAAGCAGAAACTAAATAAAAACAGAACCTAATTACAATTTAAAAACTGAAATAATTTTGCTACAAGCCTAATTTAATAAATCATATTTCATCATTTGAACACAGGGTACACTGAAAAGTTTCTTGGTGTGCCTACTGAGAATGAAACACTGAGCATAGCTGATGTGAAACGAAAGTGCGAAAAAACATTTCCCTTATAGTTAATCTCACGATTGTGTTTGTGCATTGCTTTTTCGGAATTGATCTTTTAATGGTCGGTTGTTTCTGATTCATGGATGACATATTTCTTGCAGTTAAACAGGCGCATGGAATTAAGCACCAAAGTTACAGACGACCATCTTAACACCAGAATAACATTGTCAGTCAGGATTGTTGACATTGTGACAAAAATACTGAGAGCGTCTGCATGAAGTCATTAATCCGATAACTGCAGAAAGTCAGATTTTGACAGTAATCCGATCACTTGAGTAATCAGATAATGGGAAAACTCCAAGTCTACGTTCGTTTCTGCCTTGTAACCGGCCAATAAACTCACAGAAGAATACATGACGGAAATGCAGTGTAAAACTCAAACTACATGCTGCAGCTTTTTTTTTTTTAAAAACATCGTACTACTTTACCTGAAAATATGGACATAAATTATCCAGAAGATGATGAATAATCAAATCCTTCATTTCGTCAGGCATGTAGTTGGTTTCAGCATCCAAAAATCCCTCCAAACGCGTTTTGCTGCCAACTCGAAGCAACACTGCTTGCCTATTTCAGGTACCGCAGCCTGTTTTACGCATGCGCAGACTGAGAAAGAAATCTGAGTAAGAGTTTGCATGCACTGAGAAATCTGATTACTGAGCTAAAATCCAGCTCTCTTGATCAGATTTCTTAATCGGATTTCTAGACCTTACTCTGATCTAAGAAATCAGAGTGTGCTAGTTACACGACCATTTGAATAATCAGATAACTGCAGAAATCCGATTATGATTATTGAGTGCATGTAAACGTACTCGTTGTCAAATAGCCAAAGCATTGTCCTCTCAAAAATTGTACAATATGAGCATTTGCTGCTCTCAAATAACAAATTAGTCAATAATGATGGTAACTTGAGCTGCTGTAGTGCCGTCTTGACTCTTCTTGACTGGAGCTTCTTCGCAGCGCAGATCAGTCAGTCGGACTGAGGGTGTAATGTGTGGTCCACTCCGCCAGACTAGAAGGACCCAGGGCATGGCTGTTAATCTTCAGCTTTGATATCAGTCAGGTGAAGCCACTCCAGACCCCACAGCACTAATCTGCAAAGGCCAAGGTCAGGCACTCCTGAGATGCTGTCTAGCCATCACTGATAAAGTCTAGAGGACTAATTAAACAGGGGGAAGCAGGAGGCTGGAGACAGAGAGACAGAGAGAGAGAGAGAAAGAGAGAGAGTCTATGCATGTGTGTTTGGGAAAGAAAGATGTGCTAAGCGAAATTTAGAATGTCATAAACATCCGGTAAATTGCTTGGATTTGCACATCATGCTATTCATACAGTCTGTAAAATTGTCACATTTATAAGTTATGTTGATGTCAGAACAAAACTTCATATCTTCAAAATGGTAACTCTGCAGGAGAAAGAAGGAATTGACTTGTAGTTGAAGTTAATGGAAAAAGATTTGTACCAAGTAACTTTGACATTCAAACACAATGCAAAGGGTAACTGGAGCTTTCAAATTGTACAAAAAAGTGAAAAAGTATCAAGCCCTGCGCTTCAAATGAGACAGGATGTGCTTCTTCCGGTTTAATTTTAGTAGGTGAACATGAGACAGTGAAAACTGAAAGAACTTGAAAGACCGAGACTAACGATAATAATTTTGAGGCTGACATTCATAGTAATAAACAGAAAACTCCTCATCTAACTCTTCATTCAACTCTTCATAAGATTCATTCAGATTGAAGTAATCTTTTTGTCTAGTCTTGTACAGCCCTGGTTATACAGAAACAGATAAAACAAAAGGAGTTTTTTTTCTTCAGAGAGAAGGCATCGTCCATTCTGATTGGTCAGCTGTGGATGGCACTCTTTTGTGGTCGTTTAGCATAAAAGTTGATGTTTTTTCAGCCTAAGCGTACGATTTAAGAACACAAAGCGCACTACGCAGTCTCATGGTGCATGTTACTTCTCAGACAACAATAAAAAAAAAAAGTAGTATGCAAGTTGTGCAAATGCCCATTTGTCACCCAAGGATGCAGTACAGTAAGACAGTAGTAAATCAGATATAAAATGTATAAAAAGGTCAACTTCAAACAGCATATAGAAGTGGTTAGTAGTGTCAAATCAAAAAATTGTAGTGAGGTCAAAAACGTAAAAGCTAATGGCAAAGACAAACAAATCCTGAATCACGACTGATAGCAACTGTTGCCCCAACGAATCATCATAATGCAGGTTCTCTTTTTTTTTTTTTTTGGAGGTGAAATTCACATTAGATACTGCAGTTTAGTTCATTCCTGCCAACAAACTGACTGTTAGAGCTAGGCCTATAATTCAGGCCTTAAATCTCGGTCAAGAAAATGCAGAAAAAACACTTTTATGATAATACTATTTTAAGCTAGTGCTCTTAAAGTATTTCTAATAGTATATCAGTACTAAGTTGACGCTTGTGCACATAAACCTTTTATTTGAGGCTTGTAAAAGGCGCTAACATATATTTGTCCTTGTGTATAGCAGTCTTACAGTGATTCACTGGCATATAGCTGCTGTTGGTGTTCTTCATTCCTAACAGCTACCTAAAGCCTGGTTAGACTGAAGCTTGTCACAGTCAGTGACATATCTAGAACTTCGGTAATTCAGTATTTTTCTCACAGAATTGGTCCCATTGTAAATTAAAATGGGGTTCCACTGTCACTACTTGATTATGCTGGTAGCTAATCTAGAATGTAAGGCCTTTAGTTTAGCTCCTGAAATCCTAACCCAGGGGTTGGCAACCCAAAGGTTGGAGCCGTTTTGTCCTTTCAATAAAAATCAAACCACCTTGGGAGCCACATTTTATGTCCATTTTACTGTAAATATGTCTCAGTATGTTCTAACGTGCTAGTATAGGCTAAAAATACAATATAAACAAAAACACAGACTTACTTTGCTCTGCTTTTAGCTCAGCTATAGCCGCTTTTCTCGCCTCTCTAGCAGGAAACTTTTCTTCAAAAATAGAATAGTTTCTTGTAAAACGTCTCTCAACGTTGGAGTTTTTGCGAGGCTAAAATCAGCTTCTTGTTCGAAATTTCCTGTTCCACCTTAAACGGTGCCTGAGGCGCCAGAATGTAACTGTTGCACCATTTAAATTTGAATAACAAGCTGGCGAACGAGATGCTGACTTCAGCTTTGCAACATTGCAGTGTTTTACAGTTTCTCATTGCAGAACAAACGTATCAGGAGACCAGCTCGAGTGATTATAAACGCAAATAAGTACATTTGTCTCTGAATTATGTTCATCTTAAATCTTTCTCTTTGCCTTTTTGTTAGCTACTAGCTATCCGAGACTGTTGTCTGCGTTGCTATGGTGAGAAGCAGTCTGCGTGCCAGTATTCAGGGTTAAAGGCAGGGTAATTAGCGGTTATACATGAACTCTAGCATTTAAGACCATTTATTGTTAAAACTGTGTTCTGACCCATAGGAGAGCTTGTTTGGCTATGTCTACTTAGATACCACAAAAAAGACTCTTGATTGGATTATTTTCCATCGAGCATTTTTTGTTTCCCGTTTTTTGTGATCCCTTTTGTTTCCAACCAAAACTTAGCAATGAAGTAAGAGTATTATTGCAATATTTGTAGACAGAAGGCCCTCAGAGAAGTGTAGTCTGTTATTTACATTTAATACTGCTGCCGACAGTGATTATTCTGTATTTCTCTTTTTCTTGCTCCGTCTTATTTGTCTGTACAGTTTCTAATTGTGGGACCAAGCCTTCTGTGCCTTTGTGTGGCTGAACATATGTGATTCACTGGGGCTTAAATTAACCCCAAACTGTGATGGCAACACGTGACCGAGTGATCGCAAATGAACCTTGTGAGCCTTTTAAAAGACGAGCAGAATATGAAAATACGTCTTACAAAACTAGTTATGAGAAGATGTTGAACATTGTTGGACTATAAGAACAATGTGTAAGTCTATTGTCATGGTGGGCATGTGACATTAGAGAAAAGCCTTCCATTAATATTACTTAGTTAATGCTAATTAAGCTCTCTTATAGACTGGTCCTAGCCTTGAGGCTCCATTATGGAGATTGCTGGTGTGAGGGTTGTTTGAGTTGCCTGCATAAATGCCTGCTAATCGAATAGAGTGGGAGTGAGAACAGGCATGGTTTTAGCACAGCGTACAAAGATATAAATTTTGTCATGAAGGACATAAAGTGGCACTCAAAACACAAGCCTGTTGCCTTGAAAGGCACTAATGAAGCATGAATCGTTTCTTCAGTGTGCCGTCCCGCTGCCACAACTGGCTGAAATACAGATTTATACCTTTTTAGCTTAACAAAAGCAACCTTTTAGCCATCTTAAAAGATGGTGCTTTCATTTGAGCGTGTTGTTGTTCTTGTCGTAGTCATGGTTGCATGAAAATGAAGCATATTTTTGCTACCTTGATGTAGTTCATATCATTGCTGGTAGAATAAAGCCTTGTATCTCCATTTTTGCCTTTTTAAAATTAATATATAAAAATATATTATTTAAAATAATATATAAAACTGCCAGCTGCTGTTCACTCTGTGTCAAATTTTACGATACTGCACAAAACAACTTAGAAGAAAATTAATGTACATTAACTTGCATTTCATTGTAAGTTGTAAGAATGTTTTTTGCTTCTTTTTGTTTTTGTTTTGTTTTTTTTTTGACTCGAAACGACAGCACCGATATGTGCATTTGTGCAGTGTCCTTAATGTTTTATATAGGAGTCAAAGGAAGAGAGGGAGCGGGAGGGAAGGAGAGAATGAAAGAGAGCGAGAGGGAGGGAGGGAGCCGATAAGAGAGTAGAGAGTAGAGGAATGGAGGAGAGACAGAGTGCTGGCATTTTGACAGTTTCAGATTAGCTTTGTGCTGGAATACATCGCCAGAGGACAGAGGGAGAGAGAGAGAGAGAGGGAGGGAAAGCGGAGAGAAAGAAAGAGAGGGAGGGGGTTAGAGAGAGTGAGGAGAGAGAGATATTAGACTATTACAGTGTCTTGCCAGCCTGGACAGTACCACACTCAACTGTGTTTCACTGTGAATAGGGTTGCCAGTCCCTCCTTTTTCAAGTTTGTTTCATTGCCAAAAGTCAGTCCCTTCAGATCTGATACGGATTTTGCTTATAATGATGGATTTTATATCTCGGCGGTACTTTCATCACGCCTGACGCTCTTCAGTGAGGATCGGATGGTTCTCTGAAAGTGAAGCGTGCCTTTGCTTGGTGCTTCGGCGGTAAACGTAAGGTAAGATTTGTTATGTATTGTTTTCTGTAGGTTATTTTTTGTGATGTAAAATCACACTCTAAAAAATAAAGGTTTCTGAATGGTTCTTGGCTTTGATACACAGTTTTCACAGAAAATGTTTAATTTGTATGGAACTTTTACACCATGTGGACGTTCTTTAAACTTTAAAAAAGCTTCTTTGTCTCATTTATGGCAGAGGCTCTTTAAGGAC